>ML433814.1:65294-222456 GCA_005239525.1 Nicotiana knightiana | reverse complement strand
AGTTCATTAGTCAAGGTTGTGAACCTTGTGTACATCTCTTGAATAGTCTCTCCTTCTTTCATAGTGAAGTTTTCATACTGAGAGAATAGTACAATACCTCTTGACCTTTTTACCTGAGGTGTTCCTTCATGGGATACTTGCAAGGTGTCCCAAATCTCTTTGGCAGTGGTGCAACTTTGGATTGTGTTGTACTCGTCTGGACCTAGTCCACACACTAGCCACTTTTTGGCCTTTGCATTTTTCTCCCATTTCTTTAGATCCTCAGCAGTGCAATCAACTCTTATCTTTGGTATATCTATACCTTCAACAATCTTCATCATGGTAGCTAGAGGACCATCAGTGACGATGTCCCAGAGTTGATAGTCTTCTCCAATTAGGTGATCCTTCATCCTATTTTTCCACCATGAGTAGTACTGGCCATTGAAGAGTGGTGGCCTTACAGTTGATTGACCTTCCCAATTTCCAGGTGGTGTACTCATCTTGATCTTCTCCAAGGTGTTAGCCTTTCAAGGATAACCCGCTCTGATACCAATTGATGTTTTAGACTTCAATACCACACAAGACGATAGGTTACTTTGTGTGGTACCCAATTTTCCGAGTGTTGTTTCTCTAGAAAAACCTGGTCCTTCTTGGTGTTCCAACTACTATTATTGCGGAATAATAAAAAGCAGTAATGTAAAAACACAGAGAGTTTTACGTGGAAAACACCTGGCTCAAAAGGTGAAAAAGCCACGGCCTACTCCTCAGTAGGATTTTCTCAACTCTTCACTAAAAACTCAGAGCCAAACGGACTTACAAAATAAACTCTTTTGTAATCCTAAAGATTAACTCTAATCTTTTTGTAGTAACTAGCTAACTCTAATCCCTTTGTAGTAACTAGCCCCTAGCTAATTTCTACACACCTCAAGTTACCTCTAACTTGATCAATACGTACCTATTACAATTGCTTCTATGAAAGTTGAAAGATACAATATTAGAAACTCCTACTACAATCAACTAGGCTCAATAATCAATCAGATGGAACTGGTTCTTCTAGTTGAACTGTAGCCTTTGCATCACATAATGATTATGCTAGCAAAAATAACTTTCGAAATTTTTCTTTCAGACTTTGATTCACTTCAGCTTTGTGCGCGTTTTATTCCAGCAGAAATACATCAAGTATTTATAGAGTCAGTCGTTGAGCTTGTCTTCCAATTCTAGTCCAACTCTACCTGGGTGAACCAATTCGAACTAAACTCAACTTCCTTTCTTTTGTTACTTTCCTTGCTGAATTCGACTTCAATTATTTAGATCAGTTTGCAACCTTTGCGCATTAGGAGACAATTTCTTGATTCATTGATATTTCATATTCAAAACATCTCCTAAGAATATACGGTTCATGTGCCAGCTAGTCAGTCCAAGATGTGTGCTCTGATGGACTTGGTTCAACTGGTCAGCCTTTTGTCAATCTTCAAAACTATGCAGTGACATGGGTCAACAACACTAATGGTCACGTACTATTTCTCTTGGCACTTTGCTAGTGTTTCATATTTTTCTCATTTTGCATTGTATTTCATGTTTCGTATTTCATGAACACCTTTTTAATTTCAACCATCATCATGGACTTTCCAACAACAAGGCAGTTCTATTCAAGACGTTTGAGCATACATTTGAGCAAATATGAGTCTTCGTCATATCACGATTTCTTTACTATTTTATCTCAACGATCTCCCTACATCCCAGGATCAATCAGGCATGAAAAATAAGCCACTCCCATACCCATGAATTATCTTACTAATTGCCCATTGCTAGTTAAATTTCAAAATTAAGAGATAGGGTGTAGAATCTTACCTCTAGGATGTAGACGTAGTGCGCTTCCCTTGTTAATTCTTCCAAAATATTGAGTAAGAATTGGGGAATAATTGATTGAGGAACTCTCTCCCTCTCTAGATCCTTTTCTCTCTCTCAAATATTAAGTTCTCCCTTCACAAATGGTCCATAGAGTCTAAATAATGAAATGGGGTCGGGTTATAAAAACTCAAAAATGAAGCTCTGAAAGGGGATCTGCGGTCGCGTATGCGACCACATAATGCTTCTGTGGTCCTTGAAATGGTCCGCGAAAAGTCGTTCGGAATAGGGCTGCTCTACCCCACTCTACGGTTATTATGCGATCCACAGACCTGTTCTGGGGTCGCATAATGCGCCGCAGACCTGTTCTGCGATCGCAAAATGTGCCGCAGAACCTCGCTCTGTAAAATTTCCATGTTGGTTCTTTGATTGGTGTGCGGCCCGCAAAATTTATTTTGCGGTCACATAATTGACTGCAAAATGACATCTAAAAAATGCCCAAATGATTGCCTCACTTGGCACCACGAAACCCCGGGTTTTGAGAAAACTTTTACGGGGCCTTACACCTTCTCCCCAACCATTAAAGCAACATCATGAACAATCCAATCGACATAACTCTTATGTCTGGAGTATGCCATGCGAATCCAATCCTGAATCAATTTAACCATGTCCAACGCATCCTGAACCAATTCGGTAGCTAATAGCCTAGCCTCTCCCATCTCAAACCAACCCACTAGTGATCGACACCATCTCCCATACAATGTCTTATACGGAGCCATATGAATGTTCAAGTGGTAGTTGTTGTTGTAGGAAAACTCTACGAGCAACAGAAACTGATTCCATGAACCCCCAAAATCAATAATACAAGCTCGTAGCATGTCCTCCAATATCTTAATAGTGCATTCAGACAGCCCATCTGTATGAGGGTGAAATGTTGTACTCAACTCAACCTGGGTGCCTAGCTCTCGCTGCACGACTCTCCAAAACTGCGTGCCCCGATCTAAAATGATGGACACTAGCACACCGTGAAGGAGAACAACCTCGCGGATGTAAATCTCAGCCAACCAGTTTGAAGAATAAGTAGTCCTAAATGGAATGAAGTGCGCGGACTTGATCAGCCAATTCACAATCACCCAAATGACATCAAACGTCCTCGAAGTCCGTGGGATCCCAACTATAAAATCCATGGTGATCTGCTCCCATTTCCACTTTGGAATCTCTAGCCTCTGAAGCAATCCACTCGGTCTCCGATGCTCACACTTTACCTGCTGACAGTTAAGGCACCAAGCTACAAACCCTACTATATCCTTCTTTATTCTCCTCCACCAATAATGCTGCCTCATGTCCTAGTAAATCTTCGCGGCACCTGGATGAAAAGAATACCGTGAACTATGGGCCTCCTCAAGAGTAAACTCACGTAGCCCATCTACGTTAGGCACACAAACCCGAAACTGCATCCTCAGCACCCAATCATCCCCAATTGTAACATCTCTAGCATTACCATGCTGAACCGTGTTCTTAATGACAAGAAAATGAGGATCATCATACTGATGCTCTCTAATGCGATCATTTAAGAAAGACCGAGAAACCACACAAGCTAGAACCCGACTGGGCTCCAAAACATCTAATCTTATGAACTTGTTTGCCAAGGCCTAAACATCAACCGCAAGAGGTCTCTCAGTAACAGAAATGAATGCAAGCTACCCATATTCACCGCCTTTCTACTCAAGGCATCGGCCACCACATTGACCTTCCCGAGATGATATAGAATGGTGATATCATAATCTTTTAGCAGTTCCAACCATCTCCGCTACCTAAAATATAGATCCTTTTGTTTGAACAAGTGCTGGAGATTCCGGTGATCCGTAAATACCTCACAAGATATACCATAGAGATAATGCCTCCAAACTTTCTATGCATGAACGATGGTAGCCAAATAAAAATCATGAACATGGTATTTCTTTTAATGGGGCCTCAGCTGGCGTGAAGCATAAGCAATTACTCTACCCACCTGCATCAAGACACATCAAATACCAATATGAGAAGCATCACAATAAACCATATAAGAGCCTGAAGCTAAAGGCAAAACTAAAACTGGAGTTGTGGTCAAGGCAATCTTGAGCTTCTGAAATCTCCCCTCAAACTCATCCGACCACCTTTAAGTAGCACCCTTTTGGGTAAATTTTGTCAAAGGTGATGCAATAAACGATAAACCCTCCATGAAGCGACGATAATAACCGACCAAGCCGAGTAGGCTCCGAATCTCTTTAACTAAGGACTGTTTGGGCCAACTCTTAACCACCTATATCTTCTTTGGATCCACCCGAATACCCTCACTGGACACCACGTTCCCCAAGAACGCCACTTAGCTAAGCCAAAACTCACATTTGGAGAACTTTCCATAATGTCCCTCCTCCATCAACCGGTGCAACACAATCCTCAAATGCTGGGCATGCTCCTCGTGGCTACGAGAGCATACAAGGATATCATCAATGAATACTATGACACACGAGTCGAGATAAGGCTAAAACACACGATTCTTCATATGCATGATGCTACTGGGGCATTGGTCAGCCCCAAAAGACATCACAATGAACTCATAATGACCATAACGGATCTTGAACACCGTCTTTAGAATATCCGAGTCCCTAATCTTCAACTGGTGATACCCAGACCTCAAATCAATCTTAGAGAACACTCTCTCTCCCTGAAGCTGGTCAAATAGATCATTAATACGCAACAAAGGATACTTGTTCTTGATTGTAACTTTGTTCAACTACCTATAGTTGATGCACATCCGCATAGTACCATCCTTCTTCTTCACAAACAAGACCAGTGCACCCCAGGGCGACACACTTGGTCTAAAAAACCCCTTATCAAGAAGTTCCTAAGCTGCTCCTTTAATTACTTCAACTCAATTGGTGCCATACGATGCGGTGGAATAATAATGGGCTGAGTGCCCGACACTAAGTCAATAACAAAGTCAATATTCATGTCGGATGGCATGCCCGACAAATCTACAGGAAACACATCCAGAAAATAGCGCACCACTGGAACAGAATCAATAGTAGGAGTATCAACATCAGCATCCCTCACAAAGGCCAAATAAGATAAACAACCCTTCCCAACCATCCGTTGGGCCTTCAAATATGAAATCAATCTACCAGGAACATAGTCTAGATAACCTATCCACTCAATCCTTGGAAACCCCGGTATCGCCAATGTCATGGTCTTAGCGTGACAATCCAGCATAGCATGACATGGAGACAACCAATCCATACCTAAGATCACGTCAAAATCAACCATACTAAGCAATAAGAGATCAAATTTGGTCTCCAATCCCAAATAATCACTACACATGACCGATATACTCAGTCCACAATAATTGTAGCACCTATGGGTGTGGATACATGAACAGATGAGACTAAGGACTCACAGGGCATATCCAGATAATGAGCAAAATAAAATGATAGGTACGAATAAGTGGAACCAGGGTCAAATAATACAGAAGCATCCCTGTGGATATTAAGACAATACCCGTGATAATTTCATCTGAAGCAACAACATCTGGCCTGGAAGGAATAACATAGAATCGAGCCTGACCGCTACCTGACCGCCACCTGACCGCCTCTAGCTTTCTGGGCCCCACCCCGAGCTGGCTGGCGGGTGGTGAAGTAACGGCTGCTGAAGTCATAGCCTGACTCCTCTATTGCAATAGACCTCCGTAGCGACGAGGACATTATTTCCATATATGCCCAAACTCTCTGCACTCGAAGAAACTCCCCGAAAGTGGTGGTGGTGGGAACTGAATTGGGCCCCTAATACCAGAGTAACTACTAGAAGGGTCTGTCATAGATGAACCCTGAGCTGATGGAGCACGGGGTGAACTCTGAGCTGGAATGGACTAAAAGATGACTGGCTATGAGGAGCACTGTAGGAACCATGGCGGGATGGTGCACCACGGTGAACTGGATGGGCCATCTGAGCGAGCTTAAAAGGACGAACCCTATTGTGGTAGGACTGTCCCCTAGAACGAACACCACTTTGACAACCTGAACCTCGAGGCTTCTTGACCTCCCTCTCCTCATAGTCCTGGCTACAGACCATCTCTATCTACCAAGCAATATCGGCCACCTCGTTGAAAGTAGCACCAGATACCCTCTCCCTAGTCATAAGCAACCGCAACTGATATGTGAGGCTATCAACGAACCTCTTAATCCTCTCCCTATCTGTGGAAACCAACTAAAATGCATGACGAGCCAACTTGGAAAACCTCATCTCGTACTGGGTCACGGGCATGCCATCCTAACGTAGCTTCTCAAACTGTTTGTGCAACTCTTCCCTATGAGACTGTGGGACAAAATTCTCTAAGAAGAGAAATGAGAACTCACATCATGAAAGTGGTGTTGCACCGATCGGCCCGCGCCTCCTAAATCTCTCTAGTCTCCTCTACTCATTATCAGTCATAACGGGACACACCTGGGCCTGAGCATCAGTAATCGGCTAGGCTGGTAGTACCCCCGATATCTGAAATCCTTACACTACATGCTCTGTATTATGGGGGAGTATGAATACCTCCCCCGGCCTGAGAAGCGGCTGGTGCGACCTGAGCTGGAACCACATGAGCAAGGCTAGTGAAAATAGTCAATATCTAGTCCAAAGCCTCCTGAAGTCCTAGAAACAATGGGCACATGTGGTGCCTGTGCTGGCCCTACTGGCTCAACCACATCTAGAACCTGCTCCTGAGCTGGAGCAACTGGTGGAACTGTAGGTGCAGTTGTAATTGTTGTACGAGCTGCACTTCTTCCCCTAGCGCGACCTCGACCTCTCGTGGCCATAGCTGGTGGTACCGGTGGCTGGCCATTCTGTACGGTAGCACGTGTCCTCACCATTTGTGAGAGAATAGAACAACAGTAATTTAGTGATCGGAATCAACAAATCCGCACGACAAGAATACAAGAATGTGCAACCTCATAAGGGTTTGGTAGCCTCTCGAAGATCAGTATAGACGTCTCTATATCGATCCATAAGACTCTACTAAATTTGCTCATGACTCGTCAAACCTATGTAACCTAGGGTATAATACCAACTTGTTGTGAGCATGTAATTTTTCACCTACTAAATACTCCTACAAAATTTGATAAATAAATTAATTTTATAGGTTTTTGTTGAACCTCAGTGTTTATTTTGTGAATTATTTGCATTACATGGTCATAATGCATCTTTTCAAAATTTATAAAATGATAAATAATAACAAAAATATTTTTTAAATTGCATAATTAGATTTTGGTTCAATTTAATATTTAGTTCCCTAATTCAATCATTTTTATTAGAAAAAATTACAAAACATTACTATTCAAGTAATTATGGGTATTAAATAATAGTTTCACTTCTAATTCACTCATTAGTTAAATTATAATTAGATAAAACTAGGCTAGAACTAATTAATATATTTTTAGAATTCTAATTAGAATTGTTTTTAAATTGGCTAATTAGAGTAAGTTTGCTAAAAGGCTAAAAAATGATCTGGGTCATTGCCTCAAGCCCAATTCCCCCCCTCATAACACCCATTTACACATGCCCAAATTAACCAACCTGCCCAAAAACCCCACTAAGTAAAACGGCGTCGTTTCCCCCCTTGTCAATCCCAGCCAGTGATTTTTGATGATCCAACGGCTGGGAACTCCTCTTTCCCCCATTATATAACTTTCCTAACCCTTAACACCCCCCCTCAAACTCATCTCCCTACACCCTATCACACCCCTCCGTGTCTCTCTCACTCTCCGCTGCCCACTGCCATCCTCGCCGCCCGAAAATCGCTTGCCAATGGCGGAACACCTCCAAAAAACTTCAAAAGTTCACCAGGTGAACTCCTCCTAACCCTCAACCCCGTCCTACTCCTAATTTTCCCAAAAAACCTGCCCAAATCCGGAAATTTCAAATCGAAAATCTAGAACCCTAAAAAATCTTTCACCGGTCGATCTAAAAAGAATTAACGGCCCAGACTCACATGAGTCAATAGCTTTTGATAAGAGCTATTGATTCATGTGGGTTAGGCTCGTTTCCAAATCCCGCCGGAATCCGACCAAAGTTCGACGAGCTGCCGGAATCCGGCCAAACCTTCACTAACCTAACTAGGTACTCCCTTTCTCTCTTTATTTATTTATGTAATAATCCATTGTCTAGGTTAAAATCTGCCCTAGCTGATTTGATTTGAAATTGTTAGTTTAGGTTTGTTTTTTGTGAATTTTTTCCTGAACCTACTTGAATCTAAGTATAGCATGTTTATTTAATTTTTTTCTTGTTGTTAAATGTATTTGCTGATTAATAATTTAGGGCTCTTATGTTCTATTAGACTGCCCCCCCCCCCCTATTTTTCTTTAATTATCTGAACACTGGAATTGCTCGTTTAATCATAGTCTCCTATTTTGCTATTAATTACTGATTGCTTTAGGATTTCATGAATTAGCCCGTGTTGAACTTAGTCACTTAAATCAGTGATTGATTTGTAAATCTGAGGTTGATTTAGGTTTTTTCTTTTCATCTCTACTTCATTATCCATGATTGATGTCTGGTGTTATTAAGTTCCTAAACTTTAGCAATTTTTAGATGATTTTTTAGGTCAGCATGTTTGTCTTACTAATCAAGTTTAGTTATGATTCTTAGACTGATTAGCTTAAACCTCCTCTGTTTTCATTTTCTTTATCATTAAAAACTGTTAATTATAGTTTTTCCCAATTTTCTTGACTGTCTCCTCCTGTAAAGCAGTATAACAGCCATTGTAGGTGTTAGTCACTAATAATGTACTCATGGATTGTTAATAATTTCAAGTTTTAGTTATAGGTTGGTCTAAATTAGACCCTTAGGTTAGATGTTGCATATAACTGCATGTTAGTCATAAACATGCATGTTAACTGTTTGTCTGCGATTAATTACTGATTTAATTGATTCATCATGAGTTATTAAGTAGCTATGTGTGAGTCAATTAGAATTCTGATTTTTTGTTAGTTAATAGAAGGTTAATTATACATAACTAGTTAGCTAAGTTTAGGTTGAAACTGAAGACTAAGTCATAATGTAGGATAACTCACTAAGTCTAATGGCTTATCTAATTGCACCTAGTAAATCATTTGAATTAGCTAATTTAAGCCCTGAAATAAACCCATTTAAGGTTTAACTAATTTTCTTGTTAGGTCTTTTCAATCTCACTTTTAAAGAGGTTTAAGCTTCTAACTTCTTCATTAGTGTTAATCACTTAATTAGGAATAAAATTAGGCAACCTAATAAATGACTTAACCTTTAACACTAAAGGGGTAATTTTAAAGGGTATTGCAGGGTACTTTAGGAATTTTGAGTAGAGAATCTTGGCTGTAACAGCGCAAGAAGCTTCTAGAATAAGGATAAACATCTAAACAAAATAAGAAAAACATAAAATCAGATTTTTTTAATAAAATAATAATTTTTAGGGGTAAAAGGGGTTGTAAATAGGGGAACCTTCTAAAGATAATAGAGTTGTCCTAGCTGTTACAAATATGCTAAAATAGGATAAGAATTGACAGTTGTACTGTACTATTTTCAGATTTTTAGAAGATAAGGAATACTCCCAATTTATGCCTTCCTTAGGCTGCCTATATATAGGCTATACTATTCTAAAATAAAAAGAACAATTATCTACAGAGAAAAGACAGATTTACACCCACACATACACCCATTAAAAAATATTGTTCTGAAAATTCATTGACTACTATGAAAAGTAGAAAAATGCCAAAAAATGGATGCAAAAACCTCATGAAACTGGTTATGGTTTTGTTCTGGTATTCTGAAAAACTTGTTTTAGCTACTGATTTCTCTGAGAAAATGTTCATCTAGGTTGTAATTTTTAAGTAAAAAAATCCTGGGTTTCTTTGCTGATTTTTTTGGTTTTTCTCGTGGGCTGGATGCTGGTCTTTGTTGCTGTGTTAAGCTCCTATTTTTATGGTTTATTGACCTTTATTTGGTCATTTCTTTGCTGTTATTTTCACTTTCAAGGTATATAACAGCTTCTGCCTTATATAAAAATTGTATTGAGCTCAAAAGTGTATGTTTGGTTGATGTCAAAAACTATTCCTGTTGTCTGATTTTTCTGTAAATCTTTTAAAATCATGAACATGTGAACTTTGGGCTGATTAGTGCCAATAGGCCATGTGTTGATGTTATCTTGAATTTCTATTAGATCTGGTTATGAAATCTGAATTCTTTTGCTATATATGCTCAATTTGTCTTCATGCTTATGCGTGTTTGCTAAGTCTACATGTATACATACTTATAAACTACCATTGAGGTCATAAGAACTGTACTTTTAAAATAGCATTAAAAGAAGTGAATCTGACTCTCAAATGGTCAGATACTCCATAATAGTGCAAAAATTTTTACTTTGATTATTTGAAAATCAGTACTAAAGATGCAGGTGTTTGTTTCTATTATTAGAGCCATGGACAATTCTAGTCAAGCTGAGCGGCAGTAGTTTAGGATTTCTAGACCATTTAGGATATCTTTACTGTATGCTTATAATCGAACATCAAATTTATTCCTGTAAAATCACTGTACCTCCTCCCTTTTATTTTCTTTATTTCTGAAATTGTTGTAATTGGACCGGACTGCCATTATTTTAAAATTTGCAGGAAGTTCGTTTCGTTTAAACTGGATATAGGGGTTGGGTCAGACTTGTAAAAGTGTCCCAATAAGCCTGAACAAGTCTGAACCCAAGTCATTGGACTTGGGGATATAAATCCCAAAGTCTTAGTATTAAACTTTGGTTTTAAAATTAGCACAATCTGGTTTAATAGAGATCTGGTTCGTATTTTTATTTAAGATTCAAGAACAATTAATTTTTCATGTAATATCAATTATGTTACTAAATTTACTGTTCAAAAACTTGTTTTTCAATTTGTCGATTTCGAGCCCAAATAGACTCTACAATTACCTGGCCCAGTAGTAGGTCGGGTCCCTAAGTCAAAATTGGTCAATTTCTCAGTTTAATTGGACTTAGGCAAGGTTGGTACAAACTTATAAAATATATCTCTTATATTAATTAAGAAGACAAAAATGCTCAAACTTGTTAATAAATTTATTATGGTCGTGTAGACTTTAGTTCAGAAATACGTACAATTAAATTGTTTTTTTCATTTTGAACAATTTTCCTCCTTTATGTAGTATTTTAGCTGGAATGTTTACCTTCTTCCTCTTCACAATCGCTAAACATATGGCTGGCCCAATATGCTAATCACAAAACTGGGCCAGATTTAGCAATGGCCCAAACTCTCCTCTTTAGACTAGTAAATGTCACGACCCCAAATCCTATCGTGGAAGTCTAGCCAACCATTACAGACTATCATAATATTTCATAATTTTCAAGACTAGTAGATTTAAGCAGCAAAATGAGGTGAACAATTCATACACTACCCCAAAACCTGGAGCCAGTTGTCATGAGCATCTAGTACTATAAATACAATGTACAATAAGGTGACTTGCTACTACAAAAGTCTGAAGTACAAAAGACAAAAACTATGAACTGAGGAAAGGAAGGGAGCTGAACTGGGAACACTGAGCAGATACCTCGATCCTCAAACAAACTCGAAGCACGTCCGAAAATCAACTAGTGAGATGGTCCGGTACCTGGATCTGCACATAGGGGTTCAGAGAGTAACGTGAGTAAGGAAACTCAGTAAGTAATAAAAGTAACTAAAAACTTGAGTGTAGTGACGAGCATTTATAAATCATGTAAATCCATATAATAAGTAACAATGGAAATAAATAAATCAAGTCAGGAATCTACATCCCAAATATTTCATAAAACTCCAGTTTCCATTTAAAAATTTCGTATAAAAACATTTGTCCAACATTATCATCAGAGGCTTAGTGTAAAGAAGAGTGAAAACAGTAGTTTCATAAAATATAAGCCCCTCGGGAATAGTATCACTCACAAATAAAGCCTCTCGGGCAATCCTCCTAGTCACTCGTGACTCTACTATCAGTACCTCATGCTCACACTAAACATTCGTACTCAACAAGTACCATGAATACACACAACTGTTGCAACGGGCAGCCCGATCCAATACATATGTATGTATATATACATATATATATATATATATATATATATATATATATATATATATATATATATAGTGCTGCGACGTGCAACCCGATCCATATAATATATGACTGCGCCCACTGGGGGTGTACAGACTCCAGAGGGGCTCCTACAGCCCAAGCGCTATATTTGTTGTAGTGTGCAGCCCGATCCAATATGTATATTGCTGCGGCGTGCAGCCCGATCCATATATAACACATATTGTTGTGATGTGCAGCCCGATCCGTACATAATATGAACTGTTGCGGCGTGCAGCCCAATCCGTAACTATCCTCACATACTCGGTTCTCGGCCTCACTCAGTCATCCTCAGAAGCCAATCGGGAAATTCATCTCAACTCACGGGACTCAGCCCAAAATACCCCTCAGAGTTTCAAAATAGTGTGATAACAGTGAAAATAACAAGTAGAAAACATGACTGAGTTCACAATTGATCTATTAGGATAGTGTGAAAATAGTGTAAAAGTACCTCTGAGGGTCTAGACAGGTCGGCACAAGGCCCCAAACATGGCTCACAACCCATATACAAGTATAAATTTCTAAAATACAGGATGTCCTAAGGTTTCAAATCGAATATGCGGCTTAGTAGTCGCTACGGGACGGACCAGGTCACAATCCCTATCGGTGCACGCCCACACGCTCGTCATCTAGCATGTGCATCACCTCATTTACCAAAAAAATATAAATTACCGGGGATTCATACCCTCAGGTTAGAGTGGCAATCCTTACTTACCTCAAAACAGCCCAAAATCTACTCCGCGATGCCCTTGCCCCTCGAACTGGCCCCCAAATGCTCCGAGTCTATCACAAATCAGATCAATAACATGAAAATATGCTAGGGAGATGAACCCCAATCGAAAACTATCAAAATTAGGCACAATTTCTGAAATTTGGCCAAACTCGAGCCCCGGGCCCACGTCTTGGAATTCGATAAAAATTGCATCACAAGAATCCTTATCCTTTCCCGAGTCTACACATATAAAATGCATTAAAATCTGTCCACAAACGACCCCTAAGTTCCTTAATTACAGGTTTCAATTTCCTAAGCCCTAAACCCCCAATTTATGCCATTTAATATACTAATTCCAAGCCTAATCCGTCACGTAATAACATAGAATCGAGTTTATAGTCCGGGAAACTTACCTCCACTGAAGACCCTTGAAATCCTCCTCAAAATTGCTCACAAAATGACTTAACCAACATGCAAAAGTGAAGAAAAAGGCCAAAATTTCACGGAGGCACATATTTATACTTCCTGTCCAGTTAATCCGCATATGCGGCCAAAATCTCGCACCTGCGGACCCGCTCCTGCGGTCCCACGTGCGCACCTGCGAAAAGTCACTTAAAGTCCAAATTTCGCACCTGCGACTCCACAGGTGTGGTCCCACGTCCGCATCTGCAGTCCCTCACTGAGCTGCCCAAATTCCGCATATGTGCATTCCTTTCCACTTCTGTGGGCCTGCACCTATGGTTCCCCATCCACAGGTGCGGTCACACCTGTAAAATGGCACCAGCAGCAGCTTTGCTGCAAATTCCTAACTCCAAACCTGCATTAACCATCCGAAATCAATCCCGAGCCCCTCGGGACCCCAACCAAACATACCAACACATCCCATAACCTCATTCAAACTTAGTCGAGCCTTCGAAATACCAAAAACAACGAAAAAACACAAAAAATCACATCAAATTCAAGCCTATGAACTTTGAAACTTCTAAATTTCACCAAGGATGCCGAAGCCATTCAAAACACATCCGATTGACCTAAACATTTGCACACATATCCAAAATGACATTACGAACCTGCTCCAGCTTCCGGAATTCCATTCCTACCCCGATAGCCTATTTTCCTCTACCGATCGGAAATCACCAAAAACTAACTTTTGCCAATTCAAGCCTAGTTCTACACATGACATCAAAACTTCATTACGAACACACTCCTAAGTCCCAAATCACCTAACGAAGCTATCCGAGCCATAAAATCTACATTCCGAGGTCGTTTACCAATAAGACAACTGCCAGGTGACTTTTTCAACTATTAAGCTAATTTGAGAGACTAAGTGTCTCTATTCTAACCACGACCACTCCGAACCCGAACCAACAGATCCAACACAACATAAATAGGTCAAGAAACATACGACAAAGCCGAAACGGGGGAAACGAGGGTAATCTCACGGAACGACCGGAAGGGTCGTTACATCCTCCCCCTCTTAAACAAACGTTCGTCCTCGAACGGGTCTAGAAATATACCTTGAGTCTCAAATAAGTGAGGATATCTGCTTCGCATCTCCCTTTCGGTCTCCCAGGTGGCATCCTCTACCAACTGTCCTCTCCACTGAACCTTCACTGAAGCTATATCCTTAGACTTCAGCTTTCTGACCTGACGACCCAAAATAGCCCCTGGGTCTACCTAATATGACATATCACCCTCGAGCTAAACCGTGATGAAGTCCAAAACATGAGACGGGTCACCAACATACTTTCGGAGCATCGAAACATGGAACATTGGATGAATACTCGATAAGTTGGGAGGCAAGGCAAGTCTATAAGCCACCTCCCCAGTCCTCTGAAGCACCTCAAATGGCCCAATGAACCGGGGACTCAGCTTTCCCCTCTTCCCGAACCTCATAACACCCTTCATGGGTGACACCTTCAGCAGCACTTTCTCCCCAACCATGAAAGACACATCTCAGACCTTCCGGTCCACATAACTCTTTTGCCTAGACTGCGCCGTGCGAAGCCGCTCCTGAATAAACTTCACCTTACCCAACACATCTTGAACCTAGTCTGTGCCCAATAGCCTAGCCTCGCCCGGCTCAAACCAACCAACCGGAGATCTGCCCCTCCTACCATATAAAGCCTCATACGGAGCCATCTGGATACTCGACTGATAACTATTATTATATGCAAAATCCACGAGTGGCAGAAAATGGTCCTATGAACCTCCTAAATCAATGACATAGGAACACATCATATCCTCCAAAATCAGAGTAGTACGCTCCGAGTGCCCGTCGGTCTTATGATGAAACGTTGTGCTCAACTCTACCTGAGTACCTAACTCCATTTGCACGACCCTCCAAAACTGAGATGTGAACTGAGTACCTTTATAAAAAATGATAGAAACTGGAACCCTATGCAATCGGACAATCTCCCTTGTGGCACCCGGATGGATGGAATACCGCTAACTATATGTCTCAGCTAGAATCAAATCTCGAAGTATCTCCACATTGGGCATTAAAATCCGGCACTGCATCCTCATGACCCCGTCATCACCAATAACCACATCCCTGACATCACCGCGACGGACCCTGTCCTGAAGAACGAGCAAGTGTGGATCATCATATTGGTGGCTCTAATCTGATCATAAATAGAAGACCTGGAGGCTACACCAGCCAATACCCACGGGGGCTCTAATAGATCCAATATCACCAACTGACCCGCTAAAGCCTGAACATCAAGTGCTAATGATCGCTCTGCTACTGGAAGGTAGGCTAGACTCCCCAAACTCTCCACTCTACGACTCAGGGCATCGACCACTACATTGGCCTTCCCCGGATGATATAGAATAGTGAGGTCATAATCCTTGAGAAGCTCCAACGACCTCCTCTGACGCAAATTCAGATCCTTCTGCTTAAGCAGATGCTGCAAACTACGGTGATCAGTGAAAATCTCACAATCCACTCCATATAAATAATGACGCCAAATCTTCAAGGCGTGGACAATAACTGCTAGTTCAAGATCGTGCACTGGATAATTATTCTCATGCACCTTCAACTGTCTGGACGCGTAGGCAATCACCCTACCATCCTGAATCAATACCGCTCCAAGGACAACTCTCGAGGCATCACAGTAAATGGTATAGGAACCTGAACCCATAGGTAAAACCAACACCGGAGCTATAGTCATAGCTGACTTGAGCTTCTGAAAGCTCTCCTCACACTCCTCAGTCCACCTGAACTGAGCACCCTTCTGGGTCAGTCTAGTCATAGGTGCTGCAATAGATGAAAATCCCTTTACAAAACGGCGATAGTACACTACTAATCCAAGGAAACTGCGAATCTCGGTAGTTGATGACGGTCTAGGCCAGCTCTGCACCACCTCTATCTTCTTCGGATCAACATGAATACCATCACTGGACACCACGTGCCCCAAGAAAGCTACGGAATCAAGCCAGAATTCACACTTCATAAATTTTGCATACAACCTCTTTGCTCTCAAAGTCTGAAGCACAACTCTCAAATGCTGCTCATGATCCTCATGCGAATGGGAATACACCAAGATATCGTCTATAAACACGATGACGAAAGAATCCAGATAAGGACGGAATACACTGTGCATCAAGTGCATAAAGGCTGCTGGGGAATTGGTCATCCCGAATGACATAACTAGAAACTCATAATGACCATATCTAGTCCTGAAAGCAGTCTTCAGAATGTCTGGCCCCCGAATCTACAACTGATGATATCTGGAACGCAAGTCAATCTTGGAAAATACCCTGGCACCCTGCAACTGATCAAACAAGTCATCTATACGAGGCAAGGGATACCGGTTCTTCACCGTAACCCTATTCAACTACCGATAACAAAAATATTTTTTAAATTGCATAATTAGGTTTTGGTTCAATTTAATATTTAGTTGCCTAATCCAATCATTTTTATTAGGAAAAAATTACAAAAAATTGCTCTTCAAGTAATTATGGGTATTAAATTAAAAGTTTCACTTTTAATTCACTCATTAGTTAAATTATAATTAGATAAAACTAGGCTAGAATTAATTAATATATGTTTAGAATTTTAATTAGAATTAATTTTAAATTGGCTAATTAGACTATGTTTGTTAAATGGCTAAAAAAAGATCTGGACCATTTCCCCAAGCCCAATTCCCCCCTCATAACACCCATTTACACATTCCCAAATTAACCAACCCGTCCAAACCCCCCCCCCCCACTAAGTCAAACAACATTATTTTCCCCTTGTCAATCCCTGCCGTTGATTTTTGATGATCCAACGGCTGGGAATTCCCCTTTTCCCCACTATTTAACTGTCCTAACCCTTACTACCACCCCCTCAAACTCATCTCCCTACACCCTAACACACCCCTCCGTATCTCTCTCACTCTCCACCGCCCACCGCCATCCTCTGTTGCTCGAAAATCGCCTGACGGCGGCGGAACACCTCCAAAATACTTCAAAATTTCACCAGGTGAACTCCTCCTCACCATCAACCCCTTCCTACTCCTAATATTACCAAAGAACCTCCCCAAATCCAGAAATTTCAAATCGAAAACCCTAAAAAATCTTTCACCGACCGATCTAAAAAGAATCAACGGCCTAGACTCACATGAGTCAATAGCTTTTGATAATAGCTATAGATTCATGTGGGTTTGGCTCGTTTCGAAATCCCGCCGGAATCCGGCCAAACCTTCGATAACCTAACTAGGTACTCCCTTTCTCTCTTTATTTATTTAATAATCCATTGTCTAGGTTAAAATATGCCCTAGTTGATTTGATTTTGAAATTGTTAGTGTGAGTCAATTAGAATTCTGATTTTTGGTTAATTAATAGAAGGTTAATTATACATAACTAGTTAGCCTAAGTTTAGGTTGAAACTGAAGACTAAGTCATAATGTAGGATAACTGACCAAGTCTAATGGCTTAACTAATTGGACCTAGTAAATCATTTGAATTAGCTAATTTAAGCCTTGAAATAAACCCATTTAAGGTTTATCTAATTTTCTTGTTAGGTCTTTTCAATATCATTAAGCTTCTAACTTCTTCATTAGTGTTAATAACTTCATTAGGAATAAAATTAGGCAACCTAATAAATGACTTACCCTTTAACACTAAAGGGGTAATTTTAAAGGGTTTTGCAGGGTAGTTTAGGAATTTCGACTAGATAATCTTGGTTGTAACAACTCAAGAAGCTTCTAGAATAAGGATAAACATCAAAACAAAATAAGAAAAGCATAAAATCAGATTTAAAAAAAAATAAAAACAGTAATTTTTAGGGGGTAAAAGGGGTTGTAAATAGGGGAACCTTCTAGAAAATGGTAAAGTTGTCCTAGTTGTTACAAAGATGCTAAAATAGGATAAGAATGGACAGTTGTACAGTACTATTTTCAGATTTTTAGAAGATAAGGAATATTCAAAATTTATGCCTTCCTTAGGCTGCCTATATATAGGCTATACTATTCTGAAATGAAAGAACAGTTATCCTGTCATGACCCAAAATCTATTAAGGTCGTGATGGCACCGGACACCATCGTCAGGCAAGCCAATCATTAATTAGTTGAAATAAATTTATGTTTTAACATTTTTGACATCATTACCTTTAACTTATTACGTAATAACCAAACAAAAATCCGTTAAGTAAATACGACAGTTTAACATTCCATTTTTATAAAATACATCCCATATACATCCCAGAACCCAGTGTCACAAGTGCATGAGCATTTTTGAAGAATTTACACAATCATTACAAAGCTTGTCCGAGGCACAAATTGGACAATGGAATTTAAAACAAAATGATTACAATACGAGGGAGACTTTGTCAGTTGCGGCTCGCCTCCGGATGATACAGCTCGCCTAAGTCTCCAAACCAGCCACATCGCTGTGAAAGTATCTGTGCAATAAAAATGCACAACAAGTGTAGCATGAGTATGAAAATAACGTGTACTCAGTAAGTGTCCATCCTAACCTCAGAGAAGTAGTGACGAGAGGTTGATTTTACAGTTGCTAGATGTCAATTTAGTATAATCAACTGAGACACTAAGCATGAATGTCATAGGCAATTTATTTAAATATCAGGGATAAGGAATACCAGTTCTTCTTATATTTAACGCTTTAACACCTTCGTCATTTCAGTTGACAATTTAAATAATAATCAGGGATGAGAACATCAAACTTATTTCACATTTTACACATCAATTCTTCTTCTTTTTAACTGGAAGTTAAGGATTTCCTTAGGCCGATAAACAAGTATAAATCACAGGAAATACGCGGAAATTATCATGCGCAAGAAATGTAGAGGATCGAACGACATGGACCAACAATAATAAATTGTGCACTGCCGAAGGGTCGAACAACTCGATCCATAGATGTATCTATTTTCCTCGCTCGCGAATCGATCATGCGACGCGGTCAACATAATAATAATAAGGCTAGTCTGCTCGCGAATCATACCTGCGACTCAGGTGCTCATATGTACACGTATTTCGTATTCACATAATAAATCCACTTTTTTTATCAAGAAAACAGCTTTTCAAGAAAATAATAAAATTCTTCTTAAAGGAACTCGAAAAATAGCATTTAAATCTTTGTTTTGAAACTCAGTTGCCAAGTTTAATAATATTCAATAATATAACCTTATCAGAAACACAATTATCCACGGAGGAATCAATTCTCTTTCTAGGTGATTAAGAAAATGAACTCTAGTCTTCTTAGGGATTCAATTTATTATTTCGATCATATTAGCAGTCTAATATTACTGGCAAGATCACAAGTACAACAATTAAGGAATGCTAATAGGTACTAGACTACCCAGACGGGGCATAATAGTGGCTACGCACGGACTTCCATCACCTCGTGCGTACGTAGCCCCCGCAGATAGTAGCACATACTTAATTAGTTTACCTAGGGGGACAATTCTCCCTCACAAAGTTAGAAAGGAGACTTACCTCCCTCCGAAATTCCATAACCGGCTTCCAAGCCCTTCCGACGACTCTAATGGATGCACAACGCCCCAAAACTACCAAATAACGGGCAATTCAATGAAAATTCACTCTAATACTCGTAACAAATTCATCCACTCAGCGAATTGACCAAAATGCCCTCGGGCCCACGTGCCCGCAATCCGAAATTTCTCGAAAATAAACTCTACCCATAGCCCTACTAACTCAAATATACAATTTACTCTAAATTTCATGCTCAAATTCGTGGTAGAAATCAAAAATAAAATTTTCTAGGTTTTCTTCCAAAAATCCCATTTCCCTACTAATTTCCACGTTCAAATTCATGTGTAATCCTTGTATATAACTCAAAAATGAGAGGAATTTAATTACATTGTAATGCACGATGAAAATCCCCCTTTGAAGCCTTCCAAAATCGCCCACACCAAATGAAAAATGAAGAAATGGCCAAGAAATCTCAGTTTTAAAACATTCTGCCCAGTTCAATTTTCACATCTGCGATCCAAATCTCGCACCTGCGCTTCTGCAAGTGCGACCAAACTTCCGCACCTGCGGCTTCCCTAGCCCCAGCCAAACTTCGCACTTGTGCTCCCAGTCAAGCCAACAAACTCTCGCACCTGCGGCGTCAAAGCCGCACCTGGGACCAAAGCCTCGCAGGTGCGGTCACACCAGATGAGAGCAACCTCAACCTTCTTTAAACTCCAAACTTGATCCGGTAATCACCCGAGGCTCCTGGGACCCCATCCAATTACACCTACCTGTTCCAAAACATAATATGGACTTGCTCGAGGCCTCAAATCACATAAAAAAATGCCGAAATCACGAATCACACAAAAATTCAATCTTTATGAACTTGAAATTTCAAACTTCCACATCTGATGCCGAAATGTATCAAATCACGTCCGATTGACCCCAATTATTGCACACAAGTCATATTCGACAATACGGACCTACTCCAACTTTCGGAATCGCATTCCGACCCCGATATCAAAATTTCCACTTCCGATCGGATTCCTCAAAAACCTTCAAATTTCTATCTTTAGCCAAATGACTTTAAAATGACCTACGGACATCCGAATTCACTTTCGATCGCGCTCCCAGCTCTATAATCACCATACGGAGCTATTCCCGAGCTCGGAATCCCAAACGGAAATCAATATCACTGAGATGCACTTCAACCTAGACTTAGGAAATTTATTCAAAAATGTTGACTTCCACAATACACACAGAAACGCTCCCGGGTTATCAAAAACCTGATCCGGACATACACTCAAGTCTGAAATCATCATCCGAACCTGCATGAACCTTCAACTACTTATTCGACGGTCGTTTACTCAAAATTACAATCTTAGTAAATTTCTTTAACTTAAGGCTTCCGAAATGAGAATTTTCTTTCCAAATTAACTCTAAAATTCCCGAAATTCAACTCCGACCACGCCCATGGTTCACAATACCTGAAATGGAGCTGATCAAGAATTCAAACGGCTGAACGACGCGCTAGGCTCAAAACGACCGGTCAGGTCGTTACATATCCATAGAGAAAAGTCAGATTTGCACACACACACACATATACTCATTAAAAAATACCGTTCTGAAAAGTAGAAAAATACCAAAAAAATGGATGCAAAAACCTCATGAAACTGGTTCTGGTTTAGTTTTGGTATTATAAAAAACTGATTTTAGCTGCTGATTTTTCTGAGAAAATGTTCATCTGGGCTGTATTTTTTGAGTAAAAAAATCCTGGGTTTCTTTGTTGATTTTCCTGGTTTTTCCCGTGGGCTGGCTGCTGGTCTTTGTTGCTATGTTAAGCTCCTATTTTTCTGATTTTCTGACCTTTATTTGTTTATTTCTTTGCTGTTATTTTCACTTTCAAGGTATGTAACAGCTTCTGCCTTCATTAGAAATTGTTTTGAGCTCAAAAATCTATGTTTGGTTGGTGTCAAAATCTATTCCCGTTGTCTGTTTTTTCTGTTAATCTTTTAAGATCATGAACATGTGAACTTTTGGCTGATTGGTGTCAATAGACCATGTGTTAATGTTATCTTGAATTTCTATTAAATCTGGTCATGAAATCTGAATCGTTTTGCTATATATGCTCAATTTGTCTTCATGCCTATGTTTGTTTGCTAAGTCTACATGTATACATACTTATAAATTACCATTGAGGTAATAAGAACTTTACTTTTAAAATAGCATTAAAAGAAGTGAAGCTGACCCTCCAATGGCCAGATTCACTCCATAATAGTGCACAAATTTTTACTTTGATTATTTGAAAATCAGTACTAAAGATGCAGGTGTTCGTTTCTATTATTAGAGCAATGGTCAATTCTAGTCAAGTTGAGCGGCAGTAGTTTAGGATTCTAGATCATTTAGGATATCTTTACTGTATGCTTAGTAATTGAACAACAAATTTATTCTTGTAAAATCACTGTACCTCCCTTTTCTTTTCTTTATTTCTGAAATTGTTTTAATTGGACCGGACTGTCATTATTTTGAAATTTTCAGGAAGTTCGTTTCTTTTAAACTGGATATAGGGATTGGGCCAGACTTGTAAAAGTGGCCCAATAAGCCTGAAAAAGTCTGAACCCAGGTCATTGGACGTGGGGATATAAAGCCCAAAGTCTTAGTATTATACTTTGGTTTTAAAATTTGCACAATATGGTTTAATAGAGATCTGGTTCGTATTTTTATTTTAGATTCAAGCACCATTAATTTTTCATGTAATATCAATTATGTTACTAAATTTACTGTTCAGAAACTTGTTTTTCAATTTGTGGATTTCGAGCCCAAATAGACTCTGCAATTACCTGGCCTAGTAGTAGGTCGGGTCCCTAAGTTCAAATTGGCCAATTTCTCACTTTAATTGGACTTAGCCAAGGTTGGTACAACCTTATAAAATACAACCCTTATATTAATTAAGAAGAAAAAAATGCTCAAACTTGTTAATAAGTTTATTATGGTCGTTTATAACTTTAGTTTAGAAATACATACAATTAAATTATATTGTTCATTTTGAACAATTTTCCTCCTTTATGTAGTATTTTAGCTGGAATGTTTACCTTCCTCCTCTTCACAAGCGCTAAACATAGGGCTGGACCAATATGCTAAATACAAAACTGGGCTAGGTTTAGCAATGGCCCAAACTCTCCTCTTTAGACTAGTAAACTTCATCCTAGAAGATCTTGGACAGACACATACATTGTAGTCCAAAAAATACTTCTTCCTTAGACTAATATGACTTAGTAAAATAACCTTTGCAAACATAGCAAAATGCTTAGACCCGTCCTTAGTTAGGTAGTTGATACACTTGGAATTTTAAACACATTAAAAATCAAAGTATACGTTCACGTAACTTTTAATGCAAAAAAATAACTTTTTCTAATAACAAATACTTTTTCTTAAAATTGTGTACATGCTTACGTGACACAAATGAAGTTTAAAATCAACACTCGTAGAGAATCCTTTAGGAGCGGGTTTTGAAATTATTACCGTGATAACGTGAAGTGATTACACAATTTAGGCCGAGTCTAAATCATTAAACGACCATGCTAGAACCACAGAATTCGGGAGTTCCTAACACCTTCTCCCGGGTTAACATAATTCCTTACCCGGATTTCTGGTTCGCAGACATTTAAAAACAGAGTCAAAATTTCCTCGATTTGGAATATTAAATAAATGGTGTCTCAGAACACCGTAAAAATCCGGGTGGCGAATCTGAGAATTAAATAAATAATCCCAAATTCGATCATGTCACTTAATTTGGAAAAACTCCATCATCCCACCCAATCGGGAATAAGGAGGTGTGACACTTGTCAAGACCAAAAACTTAGTCTGTCGTGATGGCGCCTAACGTGGTACTAGGCAAGCCGACATTTTAAAAATATGTCCAACATTTTAAGTAAACAATAATATAATACAGGCTTGAATAATTAAAGTCCTCATAAACTGGATAGTAAGGCAAAACCCAATACGGAAATTCTCAACATCAGGGTGTGACTGAGTACACGAGCGTCTATATAATACAAGTCTAGAAATACTGTCTATGAAAGACTAAAACAAAATACATAAAGCTAAAAGATAGGGAAGGAGAGACAAGGTCTGCGAATGCTAGGCAGCTACCTTTGAAATCTCATAACCATCAAGTTGTGCAAGGAAATCAACACCTGTCGTGTCCGGAAACACCTAGATCTGCATTCAAAGTGCAAGGTGTAGCGTGAGTAAAACCAACTCAATAAGTAACAATCCTAAATAATGGATTGAAAGCAGTGACGGGCTTCATAGATATAACTCAATTATAGAAATTAGAACATAGAAAGATAGGCATGCTTTCAAATTCGACAATTAAGGCCAAAACAGTTAATTCATGTCAAGTTCAATTGAAACAGGATATAATAGCTCTTAGAAATTACATGACAACGATATATGCCAGCTGAAGTACAACGTTAATGAAATTAATTGCAAAATTTCAGAGCAGCAGTCACTCAGTCCTCCCACGCACTCCAACCTCACAACGCATTCCTTACAGTCTCTCATTCCTCTCAATCACTTGGCACCCACACATAGTGGGTATCTGCCTGACTGGGGGTGTGTAGACTTCGGAGGGGCTCCTTCAGCCCAAGTTCTATAACAAGACAAACATGGCATAAGTCAATAAACATTTGGAAAGTGCAGCCCGATCGCATAAATATCCTCACAATCAGACCCTCGAACTCACTCAGTCGCCAATCTCTCCAGCCTCCCGGGCTCTTAATAATCATGATAATCAACCCAAGCAACGAATATGTAATGTGTCAGTAAAAATTAATGGACACTGAGATATAATATGCAATAAAATGACTGAGTGCAGAAAAGCAATTTATACATAATTCAACATGAAACATGACCTTTGTGCCTCCTTATAATGCCAACACATAGTCTAAACATGATTTTCAGTTCGGCTTCTAACACGTGGAGAATATACAGATAACATCAGATTATTCAACTATATAGTTTCATGGAATTGACCAAATTACATTTCCTACGGTGCATGCCCACATGCCCGTCACCTAGCATGTAGTCTGTTACACCCCATGTTATCGTAAGTAAGAGTACGTCGTAAGTCAATTGATGTTTGTATATAAAATATAATGTTTTGGAAATTTGGATTTAACTTACATAAAAATCGAGTTAAAATTTGCTTTGTAACGAGCCGTTTTGAGAAATTAAATTGTTAAGCTTTATGATGTCATGTTGGTACATATCACATACCAAATGAATGCCTTGGAACCTAGTTTCCAATGGTCCAAACAATTTATTCATACGACATCGGGGTAGAGAAATATGGATTTTTAAATTTAGGGTCGTCAAGTCACGTTGCCGCACTTCGGAGAAACTGGCAGGTTTATAGGCAAAGTTGCGACATAGTTTTCTCCCAATTTATTGAGAGTTACAAGGAGATATTTATATCGAATTAAATCTCCATGTGTCTAGTTTCTAACGCTGAAATCCGTTTGTAAATATGTATCGGAGTAGAGAGAGATATAAGTGTCCAAAGTTGCACAACTCAAGCTGCCAAGCAGGCAGCTTACCCACCTGCTTGGGGAATTGAGGTGGTGGGCTTATAAGTTGTCTTTACACATTATATTTCGTCAGTATCCAGAAAATTTCTTACACCAAAGCACTCTCAAACTCTCCAAGAACTGGTCAAAGATCCCAAGAACGAAACTCAAAATAAATCAACACAATTCATCATCAAAGGTGTCAAAGACTCCAGGAGAATGCTTCTATGATGTTGTAGTGTGATTGAGGGCTATTGTGAGTGTCAAGACCCAAAATCCATAAGGTCGTGATGGGGCCGGACATCATTGTCAGGCAAGCCAATCATGAATTAATCGAAATAGTTTTCGGTTTTAACATTTATGAAAAAAAAAAACATTTCCTTTCACTTTATTTAATTTTAACTAAATAAAATCTTGTTAAGTAACACAATGGTTTAAATATTACCCTTTAGCAAATATATCCCAACACGTCCCAGAACCCGGTGTCACACGTACATGAGCAATTTCTATGAATTTATACAATCATCACAAAGCCTGTCCGAAATATACAAATTAGACTAGGAAATTTAAAATGAAAACAAATATAGAACAAGGGAAACTCTGTCAGTGGCGGATCGCCTCCGGATGATGCAGCTCGCCTAGGTCTCTGAATCCTCCACATTGCTATGAAAGTACCTGTGCAATAAAAATGCACAGCAAGTGTAGCATGAGTACAAAAACAACGTGTACTCAGTAAGTCGCCCGCCTAACCTCAGAGAGGTAGTGACGAGAGGTCGAGTTAGAAACTCACTAAGGGCCAGTAAGTTAATTAACAGCATATGATGAACACGGTAGGCATGTAAGGTAGTAAAGCAACAAAATATATAAGGCACTGAAATCAAAGTAAATACCGAAAATAAAAAAACAGTTACCACTTCCTCATTTTCCCCCAAATATCTTAAATAAACAATTTCCTCTCTGTTTTCCCCCAAATATCTTGTCACTTTTAAAAATCATGAAAAATATTTAACAACTTAACATGCGCATACAGGATAAGGACAACCGGCCTGCGCCGTCATAATAGTCATCATTGTGCACTGCCGAGGATCGAACGGCCCGTACCATAAGTGCACCTCTCAATATAATAATCCTCTATGTTCTCTGCCGAGGGTCGACCGACCCGTACCATAAGTGCACCTCTCAATATAATAATCATGCCTATGCACTGCCGAGGATCGAACGGCCCGTACCAAAAGTGCATCTTTCAATCTACTGTGGCGTACGGGCAGCTCCCATGAGAGTCGGGGAAATAACACTTCCCTCGTGGAATGTAAATTGCGAAGCGGTCACATGCAGTCAGGCACAATCAACAGTCCACCCCGAATACGTCGGGGAACAAATACTCAAGAAAATGATAGATTTTTCTTTTAAAAACATAAAATAGTGTTTAAATCCCTTTTTTCGAAATTTATTTGCCAAGTCTAATAATGTTCAATAATATCACTTTATCAAGTACACGATTAACCATGGAGGAAAATAATTCTCTTTCCAGCTGATTAAGAAAATGAACTCTAGTCTTCTTTAGGTATCAAATTACGATTTCGATTATATTAGCAGTCAAGTAATACATGTAGGATCACGGATACACCACATAAGGCATGCTAGTGGGTCCTAAGGTACCCGGACATGGCATAATAGTAGCTACGCACGGACTCCCGTCACCTCGTGCGTACGTAGCCCCCGAATATAATAGCACATACTCAATTAATTCACCTAGGGGACAATTCCCCTTCTCAAAGTTAGAAAGGAGACTTACCTCGCTCCGAAATTCCATAACCGGCCTCCAAGCCCTTCCAATGACTCCAAACGGACGCACAACTCCCCAAAACTATCCAAACAACGACAACCCAATGAAAATATACTCTAATATTTGCAACAATTCAAAATCATATAATTTCCCAACCCCGCTTAGCGAAATGACCAAAATGCCTCGGGCCCACGCGCCTTGAATCCGAAATTTCTCAAAGATAAAATTTACCCATAGCTCCACTAGTTCAAATATACAATTTACTTTACATTCCATCCTCAAATTCGTGGCTAAAATCCAAACTTCCATTTTCTAGGTTTCTTTAAGATTTCCCAATTTCCTACCAATTTCCATGTCTAATCCATGCATATAATCTTGTATATTACTTAAAAACGGGAGGAATTTACTTACCTTGACAATGCATGAAGGAATCCTCTATTTGAAGCCACCCAAGATCACCTAAGCCAAAGAAGAAATGAAGAAATGGCCAACAAATTCATGGCTTTAAAACATTCTGCCCAGCCTCGATTCCGCACCTGCGGTCCTACCTCCCCACTTGCGCTCCCTCAGGTGCGACCAATCTCCCGCACCTGCGGCTTCCTCAACTCCAGCCCAAAATTGCACATGCACCTCGTTGTCCGCATCTGCGACTTTGCAGGTGCGAAAATACCATCGCACCTGCGCTCCCAGCCAGACCATCCATCCTTTGCACCTGCGATGCCATAGCCCCACCTGCGGCCATAACCTCGCAGGTGTGGTCACACCAGATGACAGCAGTTTCCAGCCTTCTTCAAACTCTCAACTTGATCCGTTAACCACCCGGAATCCACCCGAGGCCCCCGGGACCCCGTCCAATTATACCAACCTGTTCCAAAACATAATGTGGATTTGCTCGAGGCCTCAAATAACATCAAACAACATCTAAACAACGAATCACACCCAAATCCCAACTTTATGAACTTATAAATTTCCAACTGCTACATTCGATGCCGAAACCTATCAAATCACATCCGATTGACCCCAAATTTTGCACACAAGTCATATTCGACATTACAGACCTTCTCCAACTTCTGGAATCGTATTTCGACCTCGATATCAAAACTTCCACTTCCGGTCGGATTTCTCAAAAACCTTCAAATTCCTATATTTAGCCAAATGACTTCAAAATGACCTACGGACATCCAAATTCACCTCCGATTGAGCTCCCAACTCCAGAATCACCATACGAAGCTATTCCCAGACTCGGAATCCCAAACAGACATCACCATCACTGAAATGCGCTTCAAGCGAAACTTAGGAAATTTCTTCAAAAATGCTAACTTCTACAATATATGCCGAAATGCTCCTGGGTTATCCAAAACCCGATCCGGACACACGCCCAAGTCCGAAATCATCATACAAAACTACATGAACCTTCAAATCCTGATTCGGAGGTCGTTTACTCGAAATTCCAATCTTAGTTGATTCTTCCAACTTAAGGCTTCTGAAATGAGAATTTTCTTTCCAAATCAACTCTAAACTTCCCGAAACTCAATTCCGACAACACCTACAAGTCATAATACCTAAAATGGAGCTGCTCACGACATCAAATTGCTGAATGATGCGCTAGAGCTCAAAACGACCGGTCGAGTCGTTACAGTGAGCTAAATTGAGTTAGGGTTTCGATTTGTAGCTACTGTACAAGGTATGTATAACACCTTCTTGATTGTTCCTAAGGTTAATCTTTTATTGGTTGTTTTGTTTGACTGAAAACCCATAAGATAGCACTTAAAAGAACATGGGATATGGTTGTCTTTTTGGTTGGGTTGTTTCGTGGCTCAATATGGTTCGTGGTGGCTGAAAATTGTAAGAAATAATTTGATAATGTTGTGGCTGATGTTTTTAAGATTTTTTAGGTGTTAATTAAGTTGATTGAAAAGTAAAAGATGAAAAACAAGTGATTGACGATAAAAATTAAGGTGCTAGATGTATAAGGCTGTTTTGGAAGGTATTTTGTGGATGTTTTAAACTAGAAATAATATGGTACATATAAGTATGATGTTCTGAAGGTTGTGAACTAATTTATGGAATAAGAGTTGGATTCAATATATATCTTGTTATGAGTAAAAACAAGCTTGCCGCTCAATATGATTGTTAAGATAATCGGAGAACCGCATACTAGATCATATCGTTGTTGTTTCTATTTTTGGTTATAGTTGTTATTGTTGGTCAGTTGATGACCCTTAGTGGTCTTTGGGTTGTACTAAAAATAGGGGAGTTGCTGCCCGAGTTTCCTTAAGTCATACAACTAGACAAATTCGATGGTACGACATTATATGTTAACGGAAATATCATTTCACTTGTTGTAGATGAAAGAATTTGTGTTGAGCTTGGTTGAGTAATAAGGAAGAGATCATACTTGTATGTTAATGCTAACCCTTTGTAACGACTCGATCGGTCATTTTGAGAATTTACACTTTTTTGGAGAGTTTGGGGACGCAAGTAGCTTCGTATGACATATTAGGACTTGTGTACAAAATTTGAGTTCATGCCGAGTTGATTTGATATGTTTCGGCGTCATTTATTCAAGCATAAATGATATCATATTGAACAAACGAGCTCCGATTTCTTTTTTGATTAAAGAATTAGATCTGTATCGTAATTACGGACCCGTAGCAAAAAGAATCGTTGAATTTGGACATCATATGAGGATTTTATGGTCATTTTACTAAGAATTAGGTTGTTAGATTTTTCAGATTAATTACGGAATTGCCACTGGCGACATATTTAAAAATCTGCACTATTTGCAAATATTGAAACCAACATATCTCCTAATTGAGTGAGTCAAAAGCCTAACTTGACTAGAATTTCAAAAGGAGTCTATTGGAGTCATAAAACGCGAGTTTCGGGGTTGTTTGGAATGGGAAACGAGGTAGAATAGCTGGCAGAAAATATATAAAATAAGGGTTTGTTCATTCGGTCATATTTTGAGTTTGGGAGCTCGGATTTGGGCGATTTTCACCGT
The DNA here is from genome assembly GCA_005239525.1 of Nicotiana knightiana. NCBI lineage: Eukaryota > Viridiplantae > Streptophyta > Magnoliopsida > Solanales > Solanaceae > Nicotiana > Nicotiana knightiana. The sequence continues at coordinate 192,488 of ML433814.1, read as the reverse complement.
ATGTATTGGGGTAAGTGTTCTATACTCGGTTTTAGTTATATTTCATGAATCCATCTTTATTTTTGGGATTTGATTGATGATTTCAAAGTGAAATTGATGGAGTTAGGGTTCGAGTCTTTGAGAATTTTAAGTGAGGATTTGAGGGACCAAACGGAGTCCGATATTGATAAATTTTATATGGTTAGACTCGGGAGAGGGCAAGGATTTTGATTCTTCCATTGTTGTCTGATTTCGAGTGTGGGCCCGAAGGCCGGGTTTTGGCCGATTTCGGATTTTTGGCATAGCTTTTAGTTTTTATTGTGAAATTCGATTCGTTAGCCTATGTTGATGGTATTAATATGATTGTGGTTAGATCTAGAGCTTTTGTTGATCGAGTCCAGAGACGAGGGCATCCCAGCGTAGGATTTTACGCTATTGAGGTAAGTATCTTGCCGAACCTTGTGTGGGGAAAACCACCCCTTAGAAATTGAGTCACTTGTGCTATCTCGATATGTGAAAGCTGTGTACGCAAGGTGACGAGTGGGTGCATAGTTTATATGTTGTGTTGACCGGTTAGATTGCCTAGTCTTTTTTCATGCCTTCGATCAAATTGTCATAATATGTGGTATCTTGTTGTTAGGCTACACTTACATGCTCTATATGATGTTGTTAACATTTATTTACCTCTTGATCATTGTTTGGCCTTATTTTCCTTAGTTGAAGTTATTGCCTTCCTTGTTAGTTTGTTACTTCTTAATTGTGAGTTCCTCTATGACTCTGTGCATATATGCTACATGTCTAATTTTTTGTGATTACCTGTGTAGTTATCATGTGCCTTACATGTCTTGTTGCTTTTGTAAAGATTGTTGTATTCCTTTGATTTTTTCGTGATTCTCTTGTTGTCGTGTACTCAAATTCTTGGTGGTAGAAATTCTTGTAATTGAGTTGTTTCCTTCTTGTTGTTGATTTAAACTATGTACGGTGGGATCGGGTTGCGCACCGCAACAGGAGGAATAAAGGTGATCTGTTGAGGAGGAATAAGGGTGAAATGTGATTGTCTGGTGGGATTGGGTTGCACGCTACAACAAGGAGTAATAAGGGTGGACAAGTGGGATCAGGTTTCACGCTGCAACATGAGGAATAAGGGTGATATATTGAGGAGTAATAAGGGAGGACTGGTGGGATCGGGTTGTATGCCGCAACAAGGAGTAATAATGGTGAATGCTCATGTTGTTACCAATTATATTGATTTATTATTTACTTTTATTTTAAATGTTGAGGAGGAATAAGGGAGGATTTGTGGGATCTGGTTGCACGCTGCAACATATATATATTACTTACTTTTATTACAATTGTTAAGGAGGAATAAGGGAGGACTGGTGGGATTGGGATGTGCGCCGCATCAATATATACGTTCATGTATTCTCTTCTGAGTGTGTAGGTTATTCCAGCATTTTTGCATTTCATTTAAGGATTGGTTATAACTGATACTAGTAAGACCCAAATTCACTGTCTGAGACCTTGATGATTTGTATTTCGGGTTCCATGTGTTTTCAGGATCGGGTTACTGACTTTGAGTTATTGACTTGTCGTTGTTCTCTTTAATTTGTTTCCTGAAACTTACTCTGGTGAATTAATTCTCAAAGTAAATTTACTACGTTGAATCATTTTCCTTTTCTAAGTTTTTAGTACTAAAGTAATTTAAAATAAAGGAATTAGTATTACGCAACTTTCTATGACCCCTTTTAAATTTTAACTCGCCATATATATATATATTTCAATAATTTAAATTTCGATAATTTTTGTACTTTATTTCAATAAGTTTTTTACTTAAATTTCCTCAACCTATGAGATTGAATCTTATTTAAAAAGAGTTTCTAGTAAGTTTTAATTTAGTAAATCATATATTAAAGGCAATAATTTACCCGATGTTTTATTTTATTTGAAAGGGGTATTTTTTTCTTCAAATGAGTTCTGAAAATAACTTCATCTTTTCCTCGATGATTTCCTAATTAGTTTAGAGACTGTAATTTACTTTATGGTATATAAATGAGACTCCTTGAAATCTTAATTGCATTGGTTAGATACATTATGTACTGGGTAGTACGGGGATTTTGTTGTGAAAAGTGAGATGGAAATATGTGGGCACAAGGTGCCATGTGTGCTAAAGGTTTGGAAATTGAGATTTGTGATATGAGGTACCGAGGATTGAGATGGTCAGGATTGTGTATCAAAAATGATGTGATTGATTGAATTAACATCGCCTTCATTATTTGAGTAAATTTTTACTTGTCTGTTCCCCAACTATGTTGGTGTTAATTTACTTGGCTATCTTTCGTTACCATCCGTGTTTCCCTCTATTGTCTCTACTGTTTGTAGTTTGATTTCCCCCTGCTATTGACATTTCTTTGCTATCTTTATCTTGATAGTTTATTGTTATTATTATATTCTGTTTATTTTATTGGACCAGTAGGTGTCCTGACTGTTCCTTTTCACTACTCCACCGAGGTTAGTCTCGATACTTACTGGGCACCGCTGTGGTGTGCTCATACTACACTTCTATATATTTTTGTACAGATCCAGGTATTTGATTGTTAGTAGATTTGCGGATCGTTGCCGTGGAGGCTCATGGTAAACATGCTGTTGCAATCGCAAGTCTCGGAGTCACCTTCTATTTTAATTATTTCCATTGTTGTCTTTTGTTCTGGAACAACGATGTATTACTTTTGTACAACCACTCATAGAAAGGCTTATTACTTGTACTACCGGTTTTGAGATTATAAATTGTTTAGAGATTTCTATTTCGGAATTGTTCAAAGTTAGTAAATATTGTTGTTATTTTTGTTAATGTTAGGATTACCTAGTCTTAGAGACTAGGTGCCATCATGACTCCTTCGGAGGGATTTTGGGTCGTGACAAGTTGGTATCAGAGCTCTAGGTTCATAGGTTCTACGAGTCATATGCAGGTTTAGTAGAGTCTTGGCGGATTGGTACGGAGATGTCTGTACTTATCTTCGAGAGGCTACAAAACTATTAGGTTAATATCTCTTCTTTCATTCCTTATTGTGCGATACTCATTCAACTCGAAGCATATAACTTATGTTCCTTTACTTCCACTCATGTATGATATTGCGCTCTCAGTGTCCGCTAGGCGCCAGTGGTTCGTGATGCTACAAACGGGCTACGAGGGAGTCAGGTATGCTCAGACATTGTCTCAACGTGTCGTCCAGACTGAAGATACAAGGGTATTGAGAGACTATTCATTTTTTACATGGAGGTGCAGCGGGTTTCGACATCTGGTGGATGAGTACGAGCTTGGGAAATTTAATTGGTTGACTAGTCATCGAGATTGTGGTGGGGTTACGAGGTGGATGTTTACTGAGGATGGTTGGTGGTATTGGAGAATATGTGGTTCATATGAGATTTATACTCTGTGGAAGGTACATATTGTCATTCAAGGCACTGAAGTAAGAAAGTTTGACGGTCACGAGAATGGACATGCGCTTAGTGGATGAATTGAGTACTTTGTGATTGGTGTTGCCGAGCTGTGAAGGTTAGTTTTACGGATCATCAGATGTTGTTTTCTATGGGTTCACTAGCGGCATTGAGATTGCAGAGTCAGGTGTTACCTCAGTTTTGGCCTAAGAAGTGTATACAGATGGTATTGGAAGGTTCCCGAAATTTGTATATGAATAAGATATTAGATCTTGCCTGTGATGGTGTTGGGACTTACGGTGTTTCTACATCATTAATGTATTTTCATTTCAGTGTCAAAAGGGGGTCGGGGAAATAGCTTCAGATTCATAGAAGGTCTATTCAGCGTGGGCATCTCGGTCGGGGAATCATATGGTGCTTCAACAGAGATACGGTGGTTTATGATTTGCTGGGCTACGTGGTTTGTACTAGGACTTTCTGCAATGAGTTTTGGTTGGGGTAGTTGTGTATCGATAGGGAGAAGTGTTACCTCAGGGGAAAATCTAGGAGTAACCGAAGAAATGGGTCAGCTCCGTGGTGTTGGGTTGGCATAAGCAATGGAAGTAATTGGTCCTTTTTGAATGGAAATTCCGTACCAGCGTTTGTGGAAGTATTCTTGGGTTGGAAGGTTTATGTGGCTCGATTAAGTTGGGAAGGTGTGGTCTTAATGGTTTAGTTGCGTATAGACGAATCTCGGAGAGTTCTCAAAGGTTTCGATTATGGCTTGAGTCGGTTGGCTGCTATGGGCATAAGGAATATATTGTACATTATGTTTTTCTCCTGTATGGATATCAGAAGTTAATAGAAGGTTGGTATTATTGAATATAATATGTGAAGAACGTGCATTTTAGGAAACACCCTTGAGTTTTTGTTTGAGGGTGCGTGGCTAGTGGCATGGTGATTACTGGGTTTTGAGGCTTTTGAGGTTCAGGTTTGTTACGCGGACGAAACATTTATAGGGGTGCTTCAGTAAAATGATGGGGCGTGAGTGATGTATCAGCCACTCGATTAGCGTAGTTGAGGGTAGCGACCCGGCCGGTCGTTCCGTGAGATTTACCCCGTTTCCCATATTTCTTCATTTTTCATATATTGCTAGCCTATTTTTGTTGTGTTGGGTCAGTTGGTCTGGGTCCGGAGTGGTCATGGTGAGAATTGAGGCATTTAGTCTCCTAAAGTAGCCTAAAAGTTGAGAAAGTCAACTGAGAGTTGACTTATTGGTGAACGACCTCAGAATGCAGATTTTATGGCTCGGATAGCTTCCTGATGTGATTTGGGAATTAGGAGTGTGTTCGGGATGAAGTTTTGATGTCCGGTGCAGAATTAGGCTTGAATTGGCAAAAGTTAGTATTTGGCAATTTTTGGTCGGCAGTCGAAAATAGGCTATCAGGGTCTGAATGGAATTCCCAAAGTTGGAACATGTTCGTAATGTCATTTTGGGTATGTGTGAAAAATTTGAGGTCAATCGGAGGTGTTTGGTTGGTTTTGGCGTAGTTGGCGAAATTTGGAAATTCCAAAGTTCATAGGCTTGAATTTGATGTGATTTTGGTGTTTTTGCGTTGTTTTTGGTGTTTCGAAGGCTTGACTAAGTTTGAATGATGTTATGGGATATGTTGGTATGTTTGGTTGAGGTCCCGAGGGGCTCGGATGTATTTTGGGTGATTAACGGACCAACTCTTGGCTTGAAAACTGGGCAGATTTTTGTTGTTTCGAGTTTCTGGTTTCCTTCTATGCGATCGCGGGGGAGTGTTTGCGATCGCGTAGACCTAGCTGGGGATGGCAGGAATTTTTTAATATGTAATCGCGTGGTGGAGGTCGCGATCGCAATCGCGTGAGTGTGAGGTTGTTGTGCAGTGCGATCACGTGGTGTTGTTCGCGTTCGTATAGAGTTAAAGGGCGCGTGAGTGGGTTGAGCCGTTGTTCTTCGCAATCGTGTAGAGTGGTTTCCGATCGTGTGGGTTTATGTCCTGTTAAATCGCGATCGCGTAGTGTAATTTGATGGGGCAGCAAATTTGTTCTTCGTGATCGCGTGGAAGCTTCCGCGATCGTAGTGAAGAAAGAGGCCTGGGCAGACAGTTTTTAAGTTCTATTTCGGGGGTTCTTGGCCATAACTTGTTTTTCCATTAGAGAGCTCGGGGGAAGGACATTTTGGACGATCTTTTCAGCAGGGTTCTTGTGGTAAGTGTTCTTCAATCATTTTTCGTTCAATTTCATGAATCTGTCTTGAGTTTCACCATGCAATTTGAGGAATTAAAGTAGATAAGTTGGGAAAAATGAGAGGAAAATTTGGAAAATTCTTTTGGTGTTTTGAGTGGGCAATTGAGGTCGGATTTTGGTAAATTTGGTATGGGTATACTCGTAATGGAATGAGGATTCTGGTGATGCAAATTTTATCGAATTTCAAGACGTGGGCCCAGGGTTCGGGTTTGGACGAATTTCGAGATTCTTGTATAATTTGATAGTCGTCGATTGGGTTGTGTTCCTTTGGTAGATATTGATGATGTTAAACTGGTTTAGGCTAGATTCGGAGCAATCGAGAGCCAATTTTAGGGTCAAGAGCATAGCGGACTAGTGTTGTGGCCCAGTAGAGGTAAGTAATGGTTATAAATCTTGTCCTGAGGGTATGAAACCTCTAACTACATATTTCTCACTGATTTTAGGATGGCGCACATGTCAGATGATGAGTATGTGGCGCGCACTGACTTTTGGATTTGGACTAGGTCCACTCCGCGGCAACTAATGAGTTGCATATTTTACTCAAAACGTTATGTTAAATTATGTTCTAAAGATTGTTGAAATATGTGGGCTATAAGACGTGTTTGGGGCCTCGTGCCGATCTGTTTAGACCCCTTGGGGGCTTTTTACTGCTGTTTTCCTCACTATTTGTTGATGATTTCACTCAGCTAAATTGTGCTTACTGTTTTCGAGACTCAGCCTGATTTACACTACTTTGAGATTTAACAAAATGATGTTTTCGGTCAAGTACCCTGTTTTACTTATTCGCCCGAGGGGATTTTTGAGTGGTTATGCTGAGTGAGGTCGAGGGCCTGATTGTGAGGATATGATACGCCACGAGGTGGCTTGATATTAGCGAGGAGCCTCTCTGGAGTATTCACACACCCCAGTGAGCGCACAGAGTGCCGAGTGACGAGTGATTGGGAGGCATGAGTGACTGTGAGGTGCTGAGTGACTGATTATGAGTGACTGTAAGGCATGCCCGAGGGGCTGATTATGATACATGTTTTTCCCAAGGGGCTACCTATGATTTTTACTACTTTCACTCTGGACTTATGAAATATGTTTTATCCGAGGGGCCTCTATATGATTCATTTCATTTTCATACGAAATCTTTCGGTTTGAAGTTGTTAAAAATATGCATTCTTCAAAGGACTTTTGTGAAGTTGGTTTTAAGGCATGATGATTTCATATATCTATGTTTATAGTGTTGGAAAGAAAGGCTGTGCATATTGTGAATTGATGACATTGATTTCTATGTGATTTCTTGCCACTTAGACTTGATTTATTTTCATTACTACTGAGTTGGCGTACTAACATTACTCCCTGCACCCCGGTGTGCAGATTCAGGTGCAGATACCGAACATTAGCCATTTAGTCCATGCAGAGCCGGATTGCGGGATATAGAGGTAGCTGTTCAGCATCCGCAACATCTTTTTTTCCCTTCTTGTTGTATCTAGCTATTTATTCGGAGGTTTTGTATTATAATAGTATACCTTTGGCTTATTTTCCTTAGATGCTCATGACATGATGGCTCCGGGTTTTGGGGTTGGTGGCACTGTTTATTGGGCTACTTATTTAGTAAACTTTGTATATTTTATGAAATGCTTGAAATTGGATTGGGATTTTGAAAGAAATTGTAAACATGTGGTATATTGGCTAGCCTAGTTCCACGATAGGCGCAATCACGGCCGGTCTGGGTTTTGGGGTCGTGACATTGAGTTCGGGTATGGAAATTTTGGTACTCCTAAGGTTTTGGGGACTAGATGTCCCCATATGCGAGCTATTTCTTGTATGCGGATTGTGAAGGCATGTTGAGAATGGGATAGCTGATAGCATACATTATCGATAGGTTTTTATGGTCTTTTGGGAGGATATTTACCTATTTGGGAAATATCAAGATTTGGGTTGGGGGCTATATGAAAGCTCAACGAGAATATGTATTTTATATCAGGCCAAGTTTGGGTGCTCTTGTGAGATTGTTATCATGGTTTTGTTACCGGGCATAATGGATATTATTTGTGCCCCTGGCCTATGTTGTGTGCTATTCTCTTATCCCATGATGGGCTGTGATGTTGTATGATTATTCTCCACGCATGTTGTAATTCCGTTCATGCCTTATGGCGATGTGGGCGAAATGGCCCTTGTGATGTTGATTGGTCCATTGCACCCTAGTTGTGTTTGATTTCTACCATGTTTTGTTAATTCTATTCATTTTCCCACAGTTATACTTGTGCGCTCTATTGTGTTTGATATCAATATTCATGTGATCAGTGAACCCGAGCACTTTGTCTTGATGAGTATCTGGGAGTGGGCTGCACGTTGCAGCGGATGTTATGTGGGATACCATTTCCTTTTGTTTATTTGGTGTTTTATTTTCCCTCTGTGGGATGATTTAATGAAACTTACTTTTTTTGTTACACATGTTGTACTTGTAAGATAATCTGTATACCTTGCTTTCCTTTTATTTGTACTGCATAACTGAGTTATTGCTGAGTTGGTGTACGAGTTGTGCGGCATGAGAATCTGTGTGGTTCTGTGATGAGTTGTTAGTTGTGTTGCTTTTATTGGCTGAGATGAGGTTCTTAAACCTGAGATTTACATTATCGTATTGGGGGTGAGGAGTGTATGGAATTATGAGGCTGTTTCTACTAAGATTTGGGAAATGGCCCTTGACGGACGAGAGAACTTCTTGACTTGCTGACTGCATGTGCGGTTATGAGTCCCTGCATGTTTCTTTATCGTGGGCAGCATTGTGGAGGTTTGGAAGAAGGTTCTATTCAATGTGAAGTGTATTGCCGACATCTAGAATGCTATTTGGGCAACTAGGGTAGTCAGAAGTTATTGCTACGAGCATTTGAGTTGTGTGGAACATCGTGTGATTGCACCATGGGTTGGAATTATGGCTCGATTTGGCTTGTTCAGGTTATACAATGAGATGATGCGAGATTCGAGTCCTATGATGAATTTCAGATGTTGAGATTTTGTTATGTCCTAAGGTTATGGACTAAGGATGAAGTGAGATCTTCGGACAAATTGCGTTGTCAGTCCTATATAGATTTGGGTGATGGGGAATCACCCCCGAGTGTATGTATGGTGAGCTCATGCAATGGTTTGATGGCTTTGAAACAACTCTTGGCACGTTCGAGGACGAACATATGTTTAAGTGGGGGAGAATGTATTAGGACTTGTGTACAAAATTTGAGCTCATTCTGAGTTGATTTGATATGTTTCAAAGTCGTTTATCCAAGCATAAATGATATCATATTGAACAAATGAGCTCCGTTCTTTTTATTAAAGCATTGGATCCGTATCGTAATAACGGACCTGTAGCAAAAAGAATCGTTGAATTTGGATATCGTATGAGGATTTTATGGTCATTTTGCTAAGAATTAGGTTGTTAGACTTTTCAGATTAATTACGAAATTGCCACTGACGGAGTATTTAAAAATCTGCATTATTTGCAAATATTGAAACCAACATATCTACTTCATTATAAGGTAAAATTGAGTTATTCAAAAGCCTGACTTGACTAGAATTTCACAAGGAATCTATTGGAGGCATAAAACGCGAGTTTAGGGGTCGTTTGGAATGAGAAATGAGGCAGAATAGCTGACAGAAAAATATATAAAACAAGGGTTTATTCATTCGATCATATTTTGGGTTGGGGAGCTCAAATTTGGGCGATTTTCACCGTATGTATTTGGGGTAATTGTTCTCTACTCGGTTTTAGCTATTTTCATGAGTCCATCTTCATTTTTGGGATTTGATTGATGATTTCAAAGTGAAATTGAGGGAGTTAGGGTTCCAGTCTTGGAGAATTTTAAGTGAGGATTTGAGGGACCAAACGGAGTCCGATTTTGATAAACTTTATATGGTTAGACTCGGGAGAGGACGAGGGTTTTGATTCTTCCATTGTTGTCGCATTTCGAGACGTGGGCATGGGGCCCGGGTTTTGGCCGATTTCAGATTTCTGGCATATGTTATAGTTTTTATTGTGGAATTCGATTCATTAGCCTACGTTGATGGTATTAATATGATTATGGTTAGATTCGGAGATTTTGGAGTTCGATTTCAGAGATGAGGGCGTCCCCGAGTCCGATTTTACGCTATTGAGGCGTGTATCTTGCCTAACCTTGTTTGGGGAAAACCACCCCTTCGAAATTGAGTCACTTTTTATATCTCGATATGTGAAAGCTGTGTACGCAAGGTGACGAGTGGGTACATAGTTTATACATGGTGTTGACTGGTTAGATTGTCTAGTCTTTTTCCATACCTCCGATCAAATTGTCATAATATGTGGTATCTTGTTGTTAGAATACACTTACATGCTCTATATGATGTTGTTAGCATTTATTTACCTCTTAATCGTTGTTTGGACTTATTTGCCTTAGTTGAAGTTATTGCCTTCCTTGTTGTTTTGTTAATTCTTAATTCTGAGTTCCTCTGTGACTCTGTGCATATATGCTACGTGTCTAAATTGTTGTGATTACCTGTGTAGTTATCACGTGCCTTACATGTCTTGTTGTTTTTGTAAAGGTTTTTGTATTCCTTTGACTTTTTCATGATTTTCTTGTTGTCGTGTACTCGTACTCTTTGTGGTAGAAATTATTTTAATTGAGTTGTTGCCTTCTTGCTGTTGATTTAAACTATGTACAATGCGATCGGTTGCACACCACAACAGGAGGAATAAGGGTGATCTTTTGAGGAGGAATAAGGGTGAAATGTGATTGTCTTGTGGGATCGGGTTGCACGCCGAAACAAGGAGTAATAAGGGTGGACAGACGGGATCAGGTTTCACGCCGCAACAGGAGGAATACAAGTGATATATTGAGGAGTAATAAGGGAGGACTGGTGGGATCGGGTTGCATGCCGCATCAAGGAGTAATAAGGGTTAATGCTCATGTTGTTACCAATTATATTTATGTATTATTTACTTTTATTATTATTGTTGAGGAGGAATAAGGGAGGATTGGTGGGATCGGGTTGCACGCCGCAACATATATATATTACTTACTTTTATTACAATTGTTAAGGAGGAATAAGGGAAGACTGGTAGGATCGGGATGTGCGCTGCATCAATATATGCGTTCATGTATTCTCTTCTGACTGTGTAGGTTACTCTAGTATTTTTGCATTTCATTGTCCCTAGTATTGGTTATAGCTGATCCTGATAAGACCCCAATTCACTGTCCGAGAACTTGTTAATTTGTATTTCGGGTTCCACTGAGTTTTCAGGATCGGGTTACTGACTTTAAGTTATTGACATGTCGTTGTTCCCTTCAAATTGTTTCCTGAAACTATTACTCTGGTGAATTAATTCTCAAAGTAATTTTACTACATTGAATCATTTTCTTTTTCTACGTTTTAGTACCAAATTCATTTAAAATAAAGGAATTAGTATTACGCTACTTTCTATGACCCCTTTTAAATTTGAACTCGCCATATATATATATATATATATATTTCTTTTTTTTTACGGAAGTTTACTTTTATTTCATCAAAAAAATTCATTACAAAACTAGATTAATGCTGACCATTAATCTCTAATTTCTATTACAAGTATACCTATATTAATAGCATAATATACTCTATAACTAAGGTATTTTATTTACATACTTTAATCCTGGCCCCCATTTTTTTTCTTTCTGCCCTGTATGTGTATATGCATTGCAATCTCCTTGCATATTCCATCTATATTGTATCTCCCCTTGTTGAATCTCATCGCATTTCTTTCTCGCCAAATTCAATACACGACCATAGCAAAACTTGACGTAGTCATCTCTTTCCAATCTTTTTTCTTTGCCATGCTGTTGATCTAGTGCACTTCCTGCTTCCATTCCATTATCTGTGTTGTGTGTTCTAACCATTTCAAAATTCTCTCCCACAATTTGGTTGTACACCGGCATTCAAAATTTAGATGCTCAAACTTTTCCTCATCTTGCCCACAGAACACACTCTGTCTGCACTTGTATGCCAAATTTTGCAAGCCTTTCTATAGTTGCTAATCTTTGATTCATAGCCAACCATAGATGAAACTTCAATCTTGGATGAATTTGTGTGTGTAAGTGTATATTTTTCCATTCGACCCTACTGAATTGAGGTTGTAGCTGTACATATGACTTATGTATTTGGAATTTACCTTGCCTTTCAAACTTCCCCAGTACAGTTGCAATGTCACATTGATCTGACCTCATCTTCAGTACATCTTCTTTTGTTTCTATGATCTTCCTCACCACCCATGCTGCAGTTTTAGGTGTGTGTACATCTTCCATATTTTTGTTTTTTATGTAATATGTATGAGCCCATCTAATACATAATGCATCCTTCTTCCTTGTCAATGCCCACAAGTGTTTCATCACTACTGCCTTGTTCCAAATCTTCATATTGATCACCTTCAGTCCACCTGCTACTTTAGGTTTACATATTTTGTCCCATGCTATTAAAGCATTCCTTGATACTTCAGTTGATCCGGTCCATAGGAATTTCCTGCAAATAGTCTCTATCATCTTCATGATCTTCTTTGGAATTAAGAAGATTTGTGCCCAGTATGTTTGCACACCAAATAGGACTGATTTGATTAGACGCACCCTCCCAGAATAGGATAATAGTCTAGCTGACCAGCATCTTACCCTATCTGTGATTTTCTCGACCAGAGGCATACATTGGTGTATATTCAGCTTCCTTGTAGACAATGGAACTCCCAGATATTTAAAAGACAGACTGCCCTTTACATATCCAGTAATTTGCATCATCTCCTCTTGGATTTGTTGTGTTACCCCAGCCATATACATTGAGCTTTTCTCGGCACTTGCTTGTAGTCCTGATGCCCTTGAAAATTTATCAAAAGTATTATGCAAATGCATTAATTGATTTTTTTTTCACCCCTGCAAAACATTAACAAATCGTCAGCAAAACATATGTGTGTTGCTCCAAGTTTCTTGCACTTCGGATGGAGCTTGAACTCCTTCTGCTTTTTCAATATATTGATCTCCCTTTGCAAGTACTCCATAGCAATCACAAATAGGTAAGGGGACATATGATCTCCCTGCATAATACCTCTCTTAGCAGGGAAAGGTTTTGTGAGCCCTCCATTAAGTGTTAATGAATACGACACTGTTGTTACACACCCCATAATCCATCTAATGCATTTATGAGGAAAACCAAGTTCTGTGAGCATATGTCTTAAGAATTTCCAATCAATTGAGTCATATGCTTTCTTTAAGTCAACCTTGAGGATACATCTTGGTGATACTCCTTTCCTGTTGTAGAAATTAAATAATTAATGGCTAAACAAAACATTATCCACAATACTTCTCCCCTCTATAAATTCCGATTGTGATTTCCCAATTATGCTGTCTATTACTTTCTTTATCCTTCTGGTCAGAATTTTTGCAATAGCTTTGTAAACAGTAAACAGGCTATTGGTCTATAGTCTTCCACTGTTGTAGGATTTGGTCCCTTTGGAATCAAAGTTATGGCTGTGTAGTTCCAAGCTTTCTTCATCTTACATGTCTTGAAAAAAAATTCCCCTGCACCATACACCTCTTGTCTGACCTCTTACCAATGCATTTTCAGGATCTCGACTGGAAATACATCAACTCCTGGTGCTTTGTCAATGGGCATATCTTTGACTGCTTCATCTATTTCTTCATGTGTTACTTCCTGTATTAACTCTAGTTGTTGCTGCACCGATAAACATACTCCTTCTTTAATGACTTTTGAGTTTGGACATGGCTTAATCCCAGTATCTGTCACCATGAGTTTCTTAAAGAAGGTAGTAAACTCCTTTTCTACTTCTTGAGGCTCTGTAACTCTAACTCTTCCTGCATTGTACACAGATGTTATCGAGTTCCTGCTTGTTCTCATCTTCAACTGAGCATAGAAATACTTGGAGTTTGAATCTCCATAGTCTATCCAATTCACCCTTGACTTTTGTCTCACGACTCTTTCCTCTATTATGCTCCACTTCTCTAACTCCTGTAATGTCATTTTTTCTTCTTCAATCATTTCTTGGTTTAGGGGACTGATCTTCAGACTATTCTGCACATTTTCTAACTTTTGTCTAGTTTGATTCAGTCTACTTTCATAGCTTGTCATCTCCTTGTTCAGTCCTTTTGACATAGATTTCAGCTTCTGTAATTTTCCCCATATTCTTTCAATAGGATCACAGTCCATGTTCTACCTCCATATGTCCTCTACCATGGCTTTGAACTCCTTGTGTTCCATTGTTACCATATATATCTTAAATGGTTTATGGTATATGTTTTTTCTTTTCCATATTTGAATCACTATAGGAGAGTGATCTGATACTCTAGGTTCCAAGTAGTCAGCCTCCACATGCCCATAGTCTTTGATCCATTCAAAATTGCCAAGAGCCCAATCTATTCTGCTGTATACCCTATCTATTGCTTGTTGTTTATTGCACCAAGTATAGAAACATCCTTTTGTCTTCAAAGGGGTTAACTGTATACCTTCAATGCATTCCTTGAACTCTTTCATTTCATTCATTGTAACAGGATGTCCCAATCTATCATCAGTACCCAAAACACTATTAAAATCACCACTTATGATCCATTGAATTTGAGTCAATCCTCCTTTTCTTTTCAGTTCATCCCACAATTTTGTTTTCTCCTGGCTCTTGTTTCTAGCATACACTACTGTTAGCATAATCTGATTCCCATTTATTGTATCAGTAACTCTACAGTGAATACATTGCTCATGGACTTGCATCATATCCACTGATAAGTTTGATCTCCATATCAACCATATTCTGCCATTTTCAGCCTTATCATAATTACAGCAGTATCCCCAATCCCTTGCTATTCTATGTAGTATTGTTTTTTCCTTTTTTTATTTTACTCTGGTTTCCAGACATCCTAGGGTATCCACCTTATTCTTCTGCAAAAAGATTTTCAACTCTTTTTGCTTGTAGGGCTTATTTAGCTCTCTTATATTCCATGTGCTTATGATCATGATGGGTGCTGTGTAGGATCATAATCCATGCCTCCCCCCTGTTCATCTGTGTGTCCCACCTCATCCAGCACTATGAATCTATTTGGACCTACATTTCTCCCATGGTTACTTAGAGTGCTGTTTTGATCTTCATATTCCCCTGCACTCATAACCTTTTTTCCTCTTTGATCTGTGCCCCTCTGATGTATCTCCTTATCATCATCAATATGTTGCTTTATTCCACCGGGTACTTCATTCTTCTCTTCCTCTCTTTGTTGTTTCTTTGGTTTCCACTCTTGTATGATTTTATTCCTTTTGCCTCTGTTTCTTCTTCTAGGAATTTGGAATTCTTCATTCTCCTCCTTCTTATTTAGTTTCCAGCATTCAATCAGTTCATGTCCAAAATGTAAACATTCTGTGCAGAACTTTTGCTTCCATTCATAAACAATTTCCTGTTGTTTCACACTCGTAGGAGTTATGATTTCAACTGTCTCCACCCATGGTTTTGTTATATCCACTTTCACTAGCACCCTTGCATAGGATATCTTCCCCAGTTCTGTTGTATGTTTGTCTGTATACATTGGCAATCCTACAACACTTGCCACTTTACTCAAGTCATCTGCAGTCCCGTATCCTATTGATAGGCTAGGTAATTGAATCCACAGTGGAATTCGTGGTAATATACCTAGGATCAAAGTGAAAATCTCTCTCCCAATTGTGCAATATCAGTGGCTTATTGTGGTAAGTGTGAGGGCCTGCTTGCATTACAGCTTCCTTATCTTCTCCATTTTTGAATCTAAACACATAGTATCCCTCCTGATGATATAGTACTTGGGGCTTATCTACATAGTTCCAAACTGTTTCTATGTATTTCACCATAGATTTCTCATATGGTGTATCCCTCAGTACATATCAAATTAAAGCATTATCCCAGTAATCCTTTAGTTCATTAACATCTTCTTCCTCAATTTGTACTATCATTTTACCTTCTCTATGGCTTGGGGGAACATAATCCAGCTTCGTTCCCATTTGTGAGTTCCTATTCTGTATCCTCACCTCTTTTGCATGTGTTGTTCTCTCCTTTTTCATCTCTGTTTTTCCCAGATCTAGATCTGTATTTTGCCTCGATGACCCAGCTTCTGAGAATTGAAGACGTTTTTCTCTCGTTGGTAGCTTCTCCTTGCTCTTCTGTTGCTCGATTTCAGTAGTCATACATTTACTGTTCCATAGATTACTGTTCATCTCCTCTTTCCTTCCTAATTCATTTTCCTCCTCAACTGGTTTAAACCCAGCTGGTAAGAAGCTTCAAAAGGCTAATGGAGTAAGGGTCTGTGTCACTGAGTTTACCGGCGTAGTCACACCGGTCACCGTAGTTGCCTGCCTTCGCTTCCTTGCCATCAGTGGTGCACGTTAGCATGTCTTGGCTTATCGTGCGCCGGGAGAATTTCAAGGCTTGTCTTTCTCTCTATTATATATATATATTTCAATAATTCAAATTTCGATAATTTTTACACTTTATTTCAATTAGTTTTTCACTTAAATTTCCTCAACCTATGAGATTGAATCTTACTTAAAAAGAGTTTCTAGTAAGTTTTAATTTAGTAAGTCATATATTAAAGGCAATAATTTACCCGATGTTGTATTTTATTTGAAAGGGGTATTTTCTTCATTCAAATGAGTTCTGAAAATAATTTCATCTTTTCCTCGATGATTTCCTAATTAGTTTAGAGACTGTAATTTACTTTATGGTATATAAATGAGACTCCTTGAACATCTTAATTGCATTGGTTACGGACATTATGTACTGGGTAGTACGTGGATTTTGTTGTAAAAAGTGAGATGGAAATATGTTGGCAGAAGGTGCCATGTGGTGCTAAAGGTCGGGAAATTGAGATTTGTGATATGGGTACCGAGGATTGAGATGGCTGGGATTGTGTATTAGAAATGATGTGATTGACTGAATTAACATCACCTTCTTTATTTGAGTACATTTTTACTTATCTGTTCCCCAGCTATGTTGGTGTTAATTTACATGGCTATCTTTCGTTACCATCCGTGTTTCCCTTTATTGTCTCTACTGTTTGTAGTATGATTTCCCCCTGCTATTGACGTTTCTTTGCTATCTTTATCTCGATAGTTTATTGTTATTATTATATTATGGTTAAATTATTTGACCAGTAGGTGTCCTGACTGTTCCTCGCCACTACTCCACCGAGGTTAGTCTCGATACTTACTGGGCACCGTTGTGGTGTGCTTGTACTACACTTCAATACATTTTTGTACAAATCCAGGTATTTGATCGTTAGTAGCTTTGCAGATCGTTGCTGTGGAGACTCATGGTAAACCTGTTGTTGCGATCGCAGATCTCAGAGTCACCTTCTATTGTACTTATATCCATTGTTTCCTTTTGTTATGGAACAATGATGTATTACTTTTGTACAACCACTCATAGAAAGGATTATGACTTGTACTACCGGTTTTGGGATTATAAATTGTTTAGAGATTTCTATCTCGGAATTGTTCGAAGTTAGTAAATATTGTCGTTATTTTTGTTATTGTTAGGATTACCTACTCTTAGGTACTAGGTGCCATCACGACTCCTTCGGAGGAATTTTGGGTCGTGACATCCTTCTTTCTTTTGGCGTGATCCAAGCAATGATACATAAACGAAATGCTATAATATAAGTGGTTCTACTCTTAGCAGTTAAGGATATCTACGTTATTCATTCCTATAAAGTGATATGCAAGCATGTATAAGTATTTTCCTAAGTCCCTATTGAGTTATATGATAGAGATGTTATTTTTAATGTAGTGATACATGCATCTTCATGCATTTACCACCGTGCTACGGCCGGTTGGAAAGTTACCATCGGTTAGGTAGTCATGTATCATTATTTACCGCTAGTTAGGCAGACATGCATATTCATTTACCACCGAGCTACGGCCAGTTGGGCAGTTATGTATCATTATCTTTCCGCCGGTTGTGTCACGACCCGAATCCTAACCCAGGTCGCGATGGCGCCTAATACTGTAGTCAGGCAAGCCAACATCAATCTATTAGTGAGTTTCATTTAAGTTACCAAAATATTTGCAACACTTACTTGGTTTAAATTTAAGACATTAGGTCAAAACAAATAACTTAGGCAATTTTAAGCAGAAATAACCATAAGAGTCATAATTTAAGATTTACATCCCAAAAATAATATCTACTAACATGTGTGCAAGGAACTAGTGTCAGAAGTCTACAAGCATATAGTAGAGTAGGACCAAAAGAAATATAAGTCTATCCTACTGTCTGGAAAAAAAATGAAGACAGAATTAGCAAAAGAGAGGCTCCATGGTGTTGCTGAAGATTGTCAAGAGAAGCAGCTCACCGTGAAGTCTAAACCAAGTATAGGTCAGGGATGAGCTCCGAACTGATACCCAGATGCACCTGCCTTAGAACCTGTATAATTAAGTACATAGCGTAGCATGAGTACATAAACAATATGTACCCAGTAAGTATCCCGCCTAATCTCGAAGAAGTAGTGACGAGAGGTCGATATGACACTTACTAGGGTCAAAATAATATGTTAAAATATAAGGCTAAGCAGGAATGACAATTAAGAATAATGGTAAACACAGGAACATTGAATATCCCTTACAAATACCTTTATGTGTCAAGTTCTCTATTGTACATATTACCTAATTTTTAGTTTCTCATGATATTCAACAGATAAGTAATTATAGAACACCAGACAGTTAACCAACACATAACATGCCGTGAACGTACGGCCAATATGACACAATAATAAATGTGCATTGCCGAAGGGCTCGAACCATAGATGCATCTATTACCCCACTCGCAAATCGAACATGCGCGACGCAGTTAACATTATAGTAGAGCTATCCCGCTCGCGAATCATATATGTGACGCGGGTACCCGTATATATACACACATTCAACATAAAGATCAGGTATTTAGTAGAGAATATTTTTAAAGAGGAGGATAAATAATTTAATTGGCGAAATGTAACCTGTTAGATGCTCACTTAATAATTCGATGATATTAAGCAACCTAACTTATCATTAAGATTACAAATACGGCACATAAAGCATGCTTGTGAATCCTAAACTACCCTGACATAACATAATAGTAGCTACGCACAGACTCTTGTCACTTCGTGCGTGCGTAGCCCCCACAAATAGTAGCATATGATTCGCTATTTCACCTACAGAGACAATTCCCTCTTACAAGGTTAGAAAGGAGACTCACCTCGTGTCAAGCCTACTTTCCAGGTCAAGAACGCGCCCGAAACTCCAAATTCATCGCCCAAGGACTCGAAACTAGCCAAACACCACATAAATAAATCAATCTATGCTCAAAAATTCATAATTTTCCTCTTTAAATGGTTATTTAAACCTAATTTGCACAATCCCAAAATACACCCCGGGCCCACATGCTCGGATTCCGAAAATTTTCGAGGGAAGTATTCACCATAACCTAAGGATCAATATTATATATTTTCTGCATGATACCATCACGAATTCCTTGGTAAATTCTCATTTTTATTAAAACACTAGGTTTAACTCTAAACCCATGATTTCTACTAATTTTGTGTGTTAATCTACGCACAAATTCAAATATTAAACTCACTTTATAGTAGGAATTACTTACCTTACAGTTGCTAGGTCGAATCTCTCCTTTATAAGCTCCCCAAGTCGTTCAAGATGAAGAAAAATGGTTCAAAAATGGCTAAGTCCCGATTTTTAAGTCATTTCCCAGCTGCCCCCTTCATCGCGAACGCGACAGGGGCACCTCGTTCGCGAAGGCCAATGGCCCCGGCCCCTGAAGGCCCTTCAATACGAATGCAGAAAGGGGCCCGCGAACGCAAAGGCTAGTCGGGCTAGACCTACGCGAACACGATGGGTTTCGCGCGGACGCGAACAATAAACTGGCAGGGCCAGTCGCCTACACCTATGCGAACGCGGCGACCATTACGCGAACGCGATGGTTAGAGGCCTAAACCCTTCAGGAACGCGGGGCAGGCTTCGCAAATGCAAAGAGAATCCGCTACCCCTGCCCATCTCCTTCTTCGCGAACGCAGCCGTACACCCGCGAACGCGATGAAGGAAACCGGACTGGGAAAATTCTGGTTTTTAGCATTTACCTCCAAGGAGTCTGAAACTCACCCGAGCCCCTCGGGACCCCGTCCAAAGGCACTGACAAGTCTTTATTCATGATACGGACTTGTTCAAATTCTCTAAACGTGAAAAACAACAACGAAACTAAGATTCCGACCCCAAAACCAAATTGAATCAAACTTTAATCTTCAAATTCTTGTATTCACTTTCAACATGCCGAAACATACCTATACTACCCAGAATGACACAAAATTTTGCGAGCAAGTCATAAATTACGTAACGGAAATGTTCCCGGTCTCAGAATTCTGTTCGGACCTCGGTAAGACAAAAATACGTTCCAAACCTCAATTTTGGAACTGAAGGAACCTTATTTCACTATTTGGCACCGAAACTCTCCTGGATAATCCAAAACCCATTATGAACATACGCCCAAGTCTGAATTCATCGCACGAACCTACCAGAACCTTCAAATGTCGATCCTAAGGTCGTTTACTAAAAATGTTGACCGAAGTCAAACTTGGCCTTTAAGGCCAACCTTAAGGAACTAAGTGTTCCTATACCTTTCCAACCTCCTCCAAATCCTCGAACCAACCATCCCCGCAAGTCATAAATCAGTAAAAGCAACTACATGAAGTCTAATTTAGGGGCACGGGTAACAAGAACACAAAACGACCGGTCAGGTCGTTACATTCTCCACCTCTTAAATTAACGTTCGTCCTCGAACGGGTCTAGAATCATACCTGGAGTGCTGAATATGTTTGGATATCTGCTTCGCATGTCCTCCTCGGTATCCCAAGTCTCCTCCTTAACTGGTTGGCCCCTCTATTGGACCTTTACGGCGGAAACCCTCTTGGACCTCAACTGACGATCCTGCTTGTCAATGATAGAAACTGGCTTCTCATCGTAACCCAATCTCTCATCTAGCTGAATGGTGCTGAAGTCTATCACGTGAAAGAAGTCAGCGTGGTATCTTAGGAGCATTGACACATGAAAGATTGGATGAACTCCTGATAAACTGTGAGGTAAAACGAGCTCATAAATAACCTCCCCAACTCGCCTCAACAGCTCAAATGGACCTATAAGCCTTTGGATCAGCTTGCCCTTATTCCCAAACCTCATAATACCCTCATTGTAGAAACTTTCAACAGAACCTTCTCCCCCTCCATAAATGATACATCACGTGCCTTCTGGTCCGACATAACTCTTCTGTCTGGACTGTGCTGTGCGAAGCCTCTCATGAATCAACTTTACTTTCTCCAAAGCATCCTTCACCAGATGGGTGCCATATAACTTAGCCGACCATACAAGGCCTCAAATGGAGCCATATCAATCCTGGACTTATAAATGTATTATAAGCAAACTCGGCCAGAGGCAAGAACTGGTCCCACTACCCTCCAAAGTCAATCACACATGCTCTAAGCATGTCCTCCAATATCTGAACTGTCCGCTCCGATTGACCGTCGGTCTGAGGGTGGAATGACGTGCTGAGCTCTACATCGTGTGCCTAACTCACTTTGTACTGCTTTCTAGAAGTGCGAGGTGAACTGAGAACCTCGATCTGATATAATGGACACAGGTACACCGTGCAACTGCACTATATCCCGAATGTAGATCTAGGCCAACCTCTCTAAATTATAAGTAGTAGCTACTGGAATGAAATGTGCCGACTTGGTCAACCTGTCAACAATAACCCAAACCACGTCAACCTTCCGCAAGGTCCGAGGCAACCCAACTACGAAGTCCATAGTGATGCGCTCCCATTTCCACTAAGGTATAGGCATCTGCTGAAGTAGGCCTCCTGGCCTCTGATGCTCATACTTAACCTGCTGGAAATTTAGACATCTAGCCACATAATCCACTATCTCTTTCTTCATCCGTCTCCATCAGTAGTGCTGCCTCAAGTCACGATACATCTTTGTAGCACCATGATGCATAGAATAGCGCGAGCTGTGAGCCTCCTCTGGAATCCTCTCCCTCAGGCCGTCAACATTAAGACACATAAGCGACCCTGAAGTCTCAGAACATCATACTCTCCAATAGAAACCTCCTTGGCACCACCATGCAACACTGTCTCCCGGAGGTCTGCCAAGTGCGGATCATCAAACTGTCGAGCCTTGATCTGCCCCAATAATGAAGAACGAGCAATCACACGTGCAAGAACTCGACGTGCCTCTGAAAGGTCAAACCTTACCAGGAGGTTATCCAAGGACTGAATGTCCAAAGCTAAACGTCTCTCCTCTACTGAAATGAAAGCCAAGCTACCCATACTCTCTTCCTTCCCGCTTAAGGCATTTGCAACCACATTCACCTTGCCCGGATGATAAAGAATGGTGATGTCATAATCCTTCAGCAACTCAAGCCACCTACGCTGCCTCAAATTAAGGTACCTCTGCTTGAACAAGTGCCGCAAAGTGCGGTGGTCCATATATACCTCACAAGGCACCCTATAGAAGTAGTGCCTCAAAATCTTAAGAGCATGAACAATCGCCGGCAACTCCAAGTCGTGCACAGGGTAATTTTTCTCATGAACATTCAGCTGTCGTGAAGCATATGCAATAACTCGACACTCCTGCATCAGCACAAAATCCCAAACCAACGCGTGAAGCATCGCAATAAACTGTATACATCCTTGAGCCGGAAGACAACACTAGAACGGGTGCTGAGGTCAATGCTGTCTTGAGCTTCTGGAAGCTCGCCTAACACTCGTCGGACCATCAGAATGGGGCATTCTTCTGGGTCAATCTAGTCAGAGGAGCTGCAATGGATGAGAAACCCTCCACAAATCAGCGATATTAACCTACCAGTCCCAGGATATCACATGTCCCAAGAATGCCACAGAATCCAACCAAAACTCACATTTGGAGCATTTAGCGTACAACTTTTGTTCTCGCAATGTCTAGAGCACAACTCTCAAATGTTGCTCGTTCTCTCCTAGGCTGCATGAGTAAATTAGAATGTCATCAATGAAGAAAATGACAAATGAATCAATATAAGGCCCCAACACTCTGTCCATCAAATCCATAAATGTGGCTGGGGCATTAGTCAAGACAAAGGACATCACCAGGAACTCATAATGACCATATCTCGTACGAAAGGCAGTCTTCAGAACATCCGAGTCTTGAATCTTCAGCTGATGGTACTCCGATCTCAATTCAATCTTAGAAAACACCCGATCACCCTGAAACTGGTCAAACAGATCATCGATACGCGGCAAGGGGTACTTGTTCTTGATGGTGAGTTTGTTCAACTGGTGGTAGTCAATACACATCTGCATAGTCCCATCCTTCTTCTTCACAAATAACACAGGAGCACCCCAAGGCGATACACTCGGTATAATAAACCCCTTAGCTAGAAACTGATCAAGTTGTTCTTTCAATTCCTTCTGAGCCATATGATATG
This sequence comes from Nicotiana knightiana, assembly GCA_005239525.1. NCBI lineage: Eukaryota > Viridiplantae > Streptophyta > Magnoliopsida > Solanales > Solanaceae > Nicotiana > Nicotiana knightiana. Next base: position 169,325 of record ML433814.1, on the reverse strand, counting down.
GGGGAATAGAGATAGGTTGGGTGCCTGGAGCTAGGTCGATGAAAAAATCAATGTCACGATCCGGTGGCATGCCTGGAAGGTCTGAAGGGAATACATCAGCAAAATCTCGAACTACCGGCACTGAATCACTCGTCGGAGACTCGACGGTGGTGTCCCGCACATAAGCAAGATAAGCCAAACAACCCTTCTCGACCATACGCCGAGCCTTTGGGAAAGAAACAACCCGACTAGCTGCACTAACTGAGGAATCTCTCCACTTCAATCTCGGCAACTCGAGCATGGCTAGAGTAACAGTCTTGGCATGGAAATCTAGAATGGCATGATAGGGAGATAGCCAATACATGCCCAGGATGACCTAAAAATCAATCATATCAAGCAAGAGTAGGTTCCCTCTGGTCTCGATCCCACATAATGTAACCACGCAGGACCGATAAATCCGGTCCACCACCAAAACATCGCCCACAGGAGTGGGCACATAAACAGAAGTACCCAAAGACTTAGGAGGAATATCCAAGAAATGAGCAAACAAGGCTGACACATATGAATAAGTGGATCCTGGGTCAAATATTACTGATACATCTCTACCACATACTGAAATAATACCTGTGATCACGGCATCTGAGGCCACTCCATCTGGTCTGGCCATAGAATCTAGCTGGAGCGCCGGATGACTGACCTCCACCGAAATGAACAGGAGCTGACTGGGCTTCCCCTGCCTGGACTGTACCTCTAGGACGACCGCTACCAACCTTTCCTCCACCTCTGGGTGGCCGAACCGCCGGTGCTGGAACCATAGGCTGATGACTATACTGCACGACCTTGCCCTGAAGCCTGGGACAAGTCCTTTTGATATGGTCTGGATCCCCGCACTCATAACAACCTCTCGGCACCATAGCCTGATGCCCTGAAGAACCCTGAATAGCTAGAGGACAGTATGAACTCTCTGGAATAGCACTGAAATAAGGGCTAGAAGACCCCTGATGACCAGAATACCCGCCTGAGGAACCCTGAATAGTTGGTGGGTGATAAGAACTCTTTGGCATAGCGCTGAAATAAGGCCTCATCGGAGCACATCGAGGAGCTGGTGAGGGTGCTGAATATGGGGGCCTACTAGACTGGCCCATACTAAACTGACCTCTGCCCCTGGCTGGAGCACCTCCGAAATCCCCAGAAAATGTAGCTTTCTTATCCTGCTGCCCCTGCTCTCTGCTTCTCGACCAATAACCCTCAATCATGCGAGCAATCTCTACCACAAGCTGATAAGGAGTCCCCATCTCAATCTCTCAAGACATGTTGGCCCTAATACCTTAGTGCAACCCAGCTACAAACCTTCGCACTCTCTCTGAATCAGTAAGAAGTATCATGAGTGTATGACGAGACAACTCAGAAAATCTAGCCTCGTAGTCGGTCACTGACATATGACCCTGCTCCAGCTGCTCAAACTGATACCGCAGCTCTTCCCTCTCAGAGGGTGAATTATACCTCCAGGAATAGCTGAGTGAACTGCTCCCAAGTGATGGGAGGGTAATCTACTGGTCTGCCAAGAATGTAGGACTGCCACCATCTACGGGCCCTGCCCTCTAGCTGGAAAGTAGTGAAGTCAACTCCATGGGACTCCAGTATCCTCATGTTGTGCAGTCTGTCCCTGCACCTATCAATAAAGTCCTGGGCATCCTCATGACGCTCACCACTGAAGACATGAGGGTGCAGTCTGGTCCATCTATCTAATAACTTCTGCGGATCGCTGTCCGCAGCTGGTCTGGGCTCAGGTGCTGCTGCTGACACTAGCTCGACCCCGCCCACGGGTAGTGTACCTAGGGTCCGATAGACTACTACTGCATGACCTGTGGCTTGGGCCGTGGGGGTCTGTGCTCCTCCTCCCGCCTGAGATATGGTCGGGTCCGCTGGAAATAAACCAACTTGAGTCATGGTGTCCATGAATCGCATCATACGGCCCATGACCTCCTGAAATCGTGGTGCCTTCATGAAGTCCAACAGGGCAGGATTTGCTGCGGGCGCCTCGCCCTGTTCCCCAGTGACGGGATCCTCTGTTAGATGCACTGGCGGTGCAAATATAACAACTCAGGGATGCCCCCATCCCTACCTCAGGCCGGTGCCCTCCCCCTACCTCGAATGACGGGGGTAGTGGCCCCTCTCATGCCCAGAACGTCGGCTGCGCGTGTCCTCACCACCTGTGAGAGAATAGAAGAGTGAGATTTAGTATACCATCAACTGCACGATAGAAGATGAATAAAGAGAGATTTACTAACACACTATAGCCTCCCGAAGATAAATACAGACATCTCCGTACCGATCCGCAAGACTCTATTGGGTTTGCCCATAACTTTTGAGACCTACGTGAACCTAGAGCTCTAATACCATGTTGTCACGACCCGAATCCTAACCCAGGTCGCGATGGCGCCCAAGACCGTAGTCAGGCAAGCCAATATCAATCTACTAGTGAGTTTCATTTAATTTACCATAACATTTCCTACATTTACTTGGTTTAAATTTAAGAGATTAGGTAAAAACGAATAACTTAGGCAATTTTAAGCAGAAATAACCATAAGAGTCATAATTTTATATTTACATCCCAAAAATAATGTCTACTGATGTGTGTGCCAGGAACTAGTGTCACAAGTCTACAGGCATCTATTAGAGTAGGACCAAAAGAGATATAAGTGTCCGAAGTTGCACAACTCACTGCCAAGCAGGCAGCTTACCCACCTGCTTGGAGAATTGAGTCGGTGGGCTTATAAGTTGTCTTTTCCCATTACATTTCGTCAATATCCGGAAATTTCTTACACCAAAACACTCTCAAGCTCTCCAAGAACTGGTCCAAGATACCAAGAACCAAAATCAAGAGAAATCAACACAATTCATCATCAAATGTGTCAAAGACTCCAAGAGAATGCTTCTATGATGTTGTAGTGTGATTGAGGGCTATTGTGAGCTAAGTTGAGTTAGGGTTTTGAGTTGTAGCTGCTGTACCATGTATGTATAACACCTTCTTGATTGTTCCTAAGGTTAACCTTGTGTTGTTTGTGTTGTTTGAGTGATAAAACACAACATAGCACTTGAAACAACATGGGGTATGGTTGTCTTTTTGGTTTGATTGTTTCGTGGCTAAATATATGGTTTGTGGTGGCTAAAAAGTGTGAGAAATAATTTGATAGTGTTGTGGCTGATGTTTTTAAGCTTTTCTAGGTGTTAATAAGTTGATGGAAAAATAAAATATGAAAAACAAGTGATTGACGATAAAAATTAAGGTGCTAGATGTATGAGGCTGTTTTGGAAGGTATTTTGTGGATGTTTTAAACTAGAAATAATATGGTACATATAAGTATGATGTTCTGAAGGTTGTGAACTAATTTATGGAATAATATTTGGATCCAATTTATATCTTGTTATGTGTACTAACGAACTTGCCGATCAATATGATTGTTAAGATAATCGGAGAAACTCATAATAGATCATATCGTTGTTGTTGCTAATGTTGGTTATAGTTGTTGTTGTTGGTCTGTTGATGACCCTTAGCGGTCTTTGGGTTGTACTAAAAATAGGGTAGTTGCTTCCCGATTTTCCTTAAGTTATACGACTAGCCAAATTCGATGGTACGACATTATATGTTATCGGCAATATCATTTCACTTGTTGTAGATGAAAGAAGTTGTGTTGAGCTTGGTTGAGTAATAAGGAAGAGATCATACATGTATGTTAAGGCTAATCCTTCTTTCTTTTGGCATGATCCAAGCAACGATACGTAAACGAAATGCTATAACATAAGTGGTTCTACTCTTAGAAGTTAAAGATCGCTACGTTATTCATTCCTATAAAGTTATATGCAAGCATGTCTAAGTATGTTCCTAAGTCCCTATTGAGTTATATGATAGATATGTTATTTTTAATATAGCGATATATGCATCTTCATGCATTTACCACCGTGCTACGGCCGGTTGGGAAGTTACCACCAGTTCGACAGTTATGTATCATTATTTACTGCTGGTTAGGCGGACATGCATATTCATTTACCACCGAGCTACGACTGGTTGAGAAGTTACCACCTTTTGGGCAGTTATGTATCACTATTTACTGCCGGTTGTGTCACGACCCGAATCCTAACCCAGGTCGTGATGGCGCCCAACACCGTAGTCAGGCAAGCCAACATCAATCTACTAGTGAGTTTCATTTAATTTACCAAAACATTTCCAATACTTAATTGGTTTAAATTTAAGACATTAGGTAAAAACGAATAACTTAGGCAATTTTAAGCAGAAATAACCATAAAAGCTTAATTTAATATTTACATCCCAAAAATAATGGCTACTAACGTGTGTGCCAGGAACTAGTGTCACAAGTCTACAGGCATCTAGTAGAGTTGGACCAAATGAAATAAAAGTCTATCCTACTGCCTGGGAAAAAAAGACAGAAATAACAAAAGAGAGGCTCCATGGTGCTGCTGAAGGTCGTCAAGAGAAGCAGCTCACTGTGAAGTGTAAACCAAGTATAGGTCAGGGACGAGCTCCAGACTGATACCCAGATGCACCTGCCTCAGAACCTATACAATAAGTACATAGCGTAGCACGAGTACATAAATAATACGTACCTAGTAAGTATCCTGCCTAATCTCGAAGAAGTAGTGACGAAAGGTCGATGTGACACTTACTAGGGTCAACGTAATATATTTAAATATAAGGCTAAGCAGGAATGAAAATTATGAATAATGGTAAAGACAGGAACATCAAATATCCCTTACAAGTACCTTTATGTGTCAAGTTCTCTATCGTATAGATTACCTAATTTTCTTTTTTCATGATATTCAACAGATAAGTAATCACAGAACAGCGGACAGTTAACCAACACATAACATGATGTGAACCTACGGTCGATACAACACAATAATAAATGTGCACTGCCGAAGGGTCGAACGGCTCGAACCATAGATGCATCTATTACCTCGATCGCGAATCAAACATGCGACGTGGTTAACATTATAGTAGAGCTACCCCGCTCGCGAATCATACATATGACGCGGGTACCCGTATATATACACACATTCAACAGAAAGATGAGGTATTTAGTAGAGAATATTTTTACAGAGGAGGACAAATAATTTATTGGCGAAATGTTACCTTTTAGATACTCACTTAATAATTCGATGATATTAGGCAACGTAACCTATCATTAAGATTACAAATACGACACATAAAGTATGCTTGTGAATCCTAAACTACCCTGACAGGGGAACCGCGTTCGAGAAGGCCAATGTCCCAGGCCCCTGAAGGCCCTTCAATGCGAATGCGAAAATGGGCCCGCGAACGCGAACGCTAGCTGGGCTATACCTATGCGAATGCGGTGGGATTCATGCGGACGCGAAGAACAAATTAGTTGGGCAGTCGCCTACACCTATGAGAACGCGGCGACCATTACGCGCATGCGATGGTCAGAGGCCCAAACCCTTCGCAAACGCGGGGTAGGCTTCGCGAACGCAAAGAGAATCCGCTACCCCTACATAACTCCTTCTTCGCGAACGCAGCCGTTCACCCGCGAACGCGATGAATGAAACCAGACTGGGCAAATTCTGGTTTTTAGCATTTAGCTCCGAGGGTCCGAAACTCACCCAAGTTGAAAGGTCTGTATTCATGATACGGACTAGCTCAAATTCTCGGAACGCGAAAAACAACAATGAAACTAAGAATCCAACCCAAAAACCAAATTGAATCAAACATTAATCTTCAAGTTCTTGAATTCACTTTCAACATGACGAAACATACCTATACTATCTAGAATAACGCCAAATTTTGCGAGCAAGTCATAAATGAGATAACGGAACAGTGCCCGCTCTTGGAATTTTGTTCGGACCTCGATAACATAAGGAACCTTATTTCACTATTTGGCTCCGAAACGCTCTCGGGTCATCCAACACCCGTTCCGAACATACGCCCAAGTCCAAAATCATCATACAACCCTAGCGGAACCTTCAAATCTTGATTCCGACATTGTTTAATAAAAATGTTGACCGAATTCAAATTTGGACTTTAAGGCCAACCATAAGGAACTAAGTGTTCCTATACCACTCCAACCTCCTCCAAATCCTCGAACCAACCATCCCCGTAAGTCATAAATCAGTAAAAGAAACTATGGGAAGTCTCTTTTAGGGGCACGGGGTCCTAGAACACAAAAACGACCGATCGGGTCGTTACAGGTTGGGCATACATGCATATTCATTAACCACCGAGCTACGGCCAGCCGGGCAGTCATGCATTTACCACCGAGCTATAGCCGGTTGGGCAGTGACATATTTACCACCGAGCTACGGCCGGTTGGGCAGTTACATATTTACCACCGAAATACGGCCGGTCGGACAGTTACCATTGATCAGTTGGGCAGTCATGCATCGTACAATATCGATAATAGAAACAATCTCAAAGAGAAGCATTGTACATATATATGTGTGTATAATAAGTATGCATATAAGGTGGCACTAGAGGTGGATTTAGTGGGCGGAAGGGGGTTCACCCGAACCCCCTTAGCCGAAAAATTATACTGTATATAGAAGGCACAATCTGTTTTTATCTCTATATATTAAGTTTTGAATCCCCTCGAAACAACCCAAAAGTGTAGCTTAGTGGTCAAGGGGGTTCAAATATTTTGTAAGGTTATAGGTTCAACTCCCACTAGCTACAATCATTTTTAATTTTTTTCTTTTTGAACCCCCTTCGCAGAGATCCTGCCTCCGCCACTAGGTGGCACTTCAGAGATTCAGGTTGACTCTTATATGTCTTTAATTAATGTAGACTTACTTTTATGTTTCAGTTCCGCCTTACATACTCAGTACATTATTCGTGCTGACACCCTTTTGTTGGGGACGCTACATTCATGCCTGTAGGTATAGATAATCAGTTTGACGATCCCTCGTAGTAGACGAGATTGGCATTCAATGAAAAATCGGTAAGACTCCACCTCGTTCGGAGTACAGCCGAGTCTATGAGTCATCGCGTCAGAGTTTTGCTAAAGACTAATAGGTAGGCCGGTAACCTATCCCATTTTATGTCAAATAATCTTAGAGGCTTTGTAGACAGAGTTTTATTTTGTACAGTATGTCAGAGGCCTTGACGCCCATATGTATTCATGTTTTAATAAAAATGGCTCAGTGATACAATGTTGCCCACTTATAGTTATACATTATGAGTTGTGTCCATGTTGGCCCATGATAGTTACAGAAGAAAAACAAATGACTTACATAGTAGTCCGCTCGGGCCAACACAACATCGAGTGCACGCCACGCCTACGCATGTTTTGGGCGTGACAACGTCACCTCAAAACCAATCACATGACACATAACACGGGGTTTCATACCCTCAAAACCAAATTTGGAACTGTTACTTACCTCAAACCATGTAAAGTCTCTATTCCAATAAGTTATTGCCTCGGGAATCGGCCTCCAAACTCCTCGAATCTAGTCACAATTAATTCGATACAAACAAGACAAATTATAGGAATAAATTCCATATGAAAATACTAATTTTTATCAGTTAATTTCGATATCCACCCAAAAATCAATAGTGTGGTCCACGTCGAAATCTGATAAAAATCACCAAACTTGAAAACCCATCCAACCACAAGTCCAACCATACCAAATTTACCAGCATGTATTAAACTTCTGAACAACACAAAGTTACCACGAGTCCGAACCCATAAATTTCGTAAACTTTTGAACCGCTAAACTTTTGAAACCGCAGAATTTCAAACCCGTAAACTTTATAATTTCTAAACCCGTAAACTTCCAAACACATAAACCTCTAAACTCATAACTTTGGAACTTGTGAAATTTTGAACCTTTAAACCGAAAAATAAAAAAAAACTAAAACTGAAAAATATATTAAAAATAATTTTTTTATTAGAGGGCGGAGCAAAAAAAAAATTTTATAGAAATTTGAAATCACAAACAAAAATTATGCAGGATAGGGGGAGGGTGGGGTAGGGAGGGGTTGGTGCAGAAAAACAAAAGATAGAAATTTGAAATTGCGAAAAAAATAAGGTAAATTTTTTTTTTTGCTGGTGTAGGTAGGGGTGTGTCACGACCCCAAATCCTAAGCCGGTGGTGATGGCGCCTATCATGGAACTAGACTAGCCAACCATTTCAAATTATCAATATAACCCATAATTTCACCAAAATTTAGCAGATTTTAAAAATATCATAAAGAGATAAACAAATACACACTTCCCCAAAACATGGAGTCAACTGAGCATCTAAGACTGAAAATACAATGTACAACAGTGACTTGCTACAACAAAGTCTGAGATACAAAAGACCAAAAGAAACTATTATCTGAGGGAAGGAAAGGAGGTGAGCTGGGGACGCTGAGCAGCTACCTCAATCCTCGAACAACCCAAAGCTCGTCGGGAAATAAACTAGTGGGATGGTCTGGTACCTGGATCTGCACACAGAGGTGCAGGGGGTAACGTGAGTACGCCAACACAGTAAGTAATAAATGTAACTAAAAAATTGAGTGTAGTTACGAGCCATTTAAATCATACAAATCTATAAAATAACAGTGGAAATGAGATAATCAAGTCAGAAATCTACAATTCCGAATATATCATAAAACCCCAGTTTTCATTTAAAAATCTCGTATGAAAACTTTTATCCAACATTTATTATCAGAGGCTCAGTGTAAAGAAGAGTGAAAACAACATTTTCATAGAATATAAGCCCTTCGGGCACAGTATCACTCAAAATAAAGCCTCTCGAGCAAGCCTCTCAGTCGCTCGTGACTCCACTATCAGTATCTCATGCTCTCACTTAACACTCGTACTCAGAAAGTACCATGAACACACACAACTGATGCGGCAGGAAAATCGCTCCACTACATTTAGGATAGTCGACTGCGCTCACTGGGGGTGTACAGACTCATGGAGGGGCTACTTCAGCCCAAGCGCTATATCTGCTGCAGCGTGCAGCTTGATCCAATATGTGTACTGCTATAGCGTGCAGCCCGATCCATATATATAACATATATTGATGCGGCGTGCAACCCGTCCCACATATAGTATATAACACATATATTGCTGCAGCGTGCAACCCGTCCCACAAGTATCCTCACATACCCAGCGCTCGACCTAACACATATATACTACTGCGGAGTGCAGCCCGATCCACAGCTATCCTCACATACTCGGCTCGATGCCTGACTCAGTCACCCTCACAAGCCACTTGGGAAATTTATCTCAACTAGGGCTCAGCCCCAAATACTTTTCAGAGTTTTCAAAGTAGTGTGATAACGGTGAAAATAATAACAAGTAGGAAACATGACTAAGTTTACAATTTACTAATAGGATAGTGGTAGAATAGTGTAAAAGTACCCCCTGAGGGTCTAAACAGGTCGGCATAATGCCCCAATCATGGAAAATACCCCTAAGGGTCTACACAGGTCGGCACAAGGCCCCAATAATGGAAAATACCCCTAAGGTTCTACATAGGTCGGCACAAGGTCCCAATCATGGCTCAGAACCCATATACAAGTATAAATTTCTAAAATATAGGATATCATAATGTTTAAAATCTACTACGCGGCTTAATAGTCGCTACGGGACGGACCAAGTCCCAATCCCTATCGTCGCACGCCCCCACGCTCGTCACCTAGCATGTGCGTCACCTCATTTATCAACATAATAATAGATAACGAGTGTCATACCCTCAGGTTTAGAGTTACAATAGTAACTTACCTCAAAGCATCCCAAAAGCTACTCCGCGATGTGCTTGCCCCTCGAATCATCTCCCAAAAGCTGTGAATCTAACCAGAATCAGATTAACATCATCAATACACGCTAACAGAACAAAACCCAATCGAAAGATAAAATTTTTTAACACAATTCTCGAAATTCGGCCAAACCCGAGCCTCGGGCCCACGTCTCGGAATTCGATAATATTTACATCACTAGAATCCTCATCCTCCCATGATTCTATAGATACCAAAATCTCCACTATCAGACCATAATTGCCCACTCAAATCACCAAAAGAATTTCCAATCCTCCTCCTCATTTTTGCCAACTTTTTCCACTTTAATTCTTCAAATTACAAGCCTAATCCGAAAACAAATAGCATAGAAATGAGTTATATAGTCTGGGAACTTACCTCAACTGAAGACCGTCGAAAACCTTCTTCAATTTGCTCTCAAATAAGCTCGACCCGTATACAACAACGGAAGAATAACCAAAATTTTTGGAGGCATTCTTTTATACTCTTCTGCCCAGTTAATCCGCACCTGCGGACCTTTCCTCGCACCTGCGGTCCCAGGTGCGCACCTGCAAAAACACACTAACAGTCAATTCTCGCACCTGTGGTCCTTTTTTCGCATGCGGCTTCGCAGGAGCGGCCAACTCTTCACACTTGCGGACTCCTCCTGCCTAGTCTCTTTTTGCATCTGCGCCTGGACATTCGCACCTGCGGTGTCGCACCTGGGGCTGCCCATCCGTAGGTGCGGCCACACCAGCAGCTTAACACCAACAGCTATTTGCTGAAAATTTCCCAAGTTCAAACCTCCACCAACCATCCGAAATCAATCCCGAGCCCCTCGGGGCCCAAACCAAACATACCAACACACCCCATAGCATCATTCAAACTTAATCGAGCCTTTGAAACACCAAAAACAACACGAAAACACCAAAATTACATCAAATTCAAGCCTATGAACTTTTAAACTTTCAAATTTCGCCAACGATGACGAAACGAACCAAAACACATCTGATTGACCTGAAAATTTGCACACATACCCAAAATGACATTATGAACCAGCTCCAACTGTCGGAATTCCATTCCGACCCCGATAGCCTATTTTCCACTGCCAACCGGAAATCTCCAAAAACTATATTTTGCCAATTCAAGCCTAATTCTACACTGGACATCCAAACTTCATTCCGAACACACTCCTAAGTCCCAAATCACCCAACGAAGCTATCTGAACCATAAAATCCGCATTCCGGGGTCGTGTACCAATAAGTCAACTCTCAGTTTGACCTTTCAACTATAAGGCTACTTCAATAGGCTAAGTGCCTCTGTTCTCACCACGACCACTCCGAACTCAAACCATCCGACCCAACACAACATAAACAGGCTAAGAAATATATGATAAAGAGGGAATGGGGATAATGGGGCTACTCACACGAAACGACCGGCCGGGTCTAGAAACATGCCTGGAGTCTCAAGTAAGTGAGGATATCTGTCTCGCATCTCCCACTTGGTCTCCCTGGTGGCATCCTCCACCGGCTGTCCTCTCCACTGAAACTTCACTGAAGTTATGTCCTTAGACCTTAGCTTTCTAACCTGACGACCCAAAATAGCCACTGGCTCTACCTTATATGACATATCTCCCTCGAGCTGAACCGTGCTGAAGTCCAAAACACGAAGACGGGTCACCATCATACTTCCGGAGCATCGAAACATTGAACACCAGATGAATACTCGATAAGCTGGTAGGCAAGGCAAGTCTATTAGCCACATCCCCAACCCTCTGAAACACCTAAAAAGGCCCAATAAACCAGGGACTCAACTTTCCTCTCTTCCTGAATCTCATGACACCCTTCGTGGGTAACACATTCAGCAGTACCTTCTCCCCAACCATGAAAGACACAGCCCGGACTATCCGGTCCGCATAAATCTTCTGCCTACACTGCGTCGTGCGAAGCCGGTCCAGAATGAACTTCACCTTACCCAACGCATCATGAACCAAGTCAGTACCCAATAGCCTAGCCTCGCCCAGCTCAAACCAACCAACCGGAGATCTACACCACCTACTATATAAAGCCTCAAATGGAGACATCTGGATACTCGATTGATAACTATTATTATATGCAAACTCCGCGAGTGGCAGAAACTTGTCTCATGAACCCCCAAAATAAATAACACATGCAAGCAACATATACTCCAAAATCTGGATAGTACGCCCCGACTACCCATCGGTCTGAGGATGAAATGTTGTGCTCAACTCGACCTGAGTACCCAACTTTCTCTGTATGGCTCTCCAAAACTGAGATATAAACTGATTACCTCTGTCAGAAATGATAGAAACTGGAACCCCATGAAATCGGACAATCTCTCTGATATAAATCTTTGCTAACCGCTCCGAAGAATAAGTAGTACCAACAGGAATAAAGTGTGCGGACTTGGTCAACCAATCCACAATAACCCATATAGCATCAAACCTCCTCGAAGTCCGTGGGAGTCCACCTACGAAGTCCATGGTGATTCACTCCAACTTCCACTCCGGAATATCAAATCTCTAAAGCAATCCACCTGGTCTCTGGTGCTCATACTTGACCTGTTGACAGTTGAGACACCGAGCCACAAACTCAACAATATTTCTCTTCATCTGCCTCCACCAATAATGATGTCTCAGATATTGATACATCTTCGCAACTATGGGCCTCAACTGGAATCAAATCTCGAAGCCTATTCACATTGGGCATGCAAATCCGGCCCTGCATCCTCATGACCCCATCATCACCAATCCGGCCCTGCATCTTAAAAATCAAATGCTAAAGGTCGCTCTGCTACTTGAAGCTAGGCTAAACTCTCCAAACTCTCCGCTCTGCGACTCAGGGCATCAGCCACTACATTGGCCTTCCCCGGATAATATAAGATAGTGAGGTCATAATCCTTTAGAAGCTCCAACCACCTCCTCTGACGCAAATTCAGATCCTTCTGCATAAGCAGATGCTGCAAACTACGGTGATCAGTGAAATCTCACAACGAACTCCATACAAATAATGTCGCCAAATCTTCAAGGCGTGAATAATAGCTGCTAGCGCAAGATCGTGCACTGGATAATTCTTCTCGTGCACCTTCAACTGTCTGGGCGCATAGGCAATCACCCTACCGTCCTGCATCAAAACTTCCCCAAGTCCAACTCTCGAGGCATCACAATAAACTGTATAAGAACCTGAACCCGTAGGCAAAATCAATACCGGAGCTGTAGTCAAAGCTGACTTGAGCTTCTGAAAGCTCCCCTCACAGTCCTCAGTGCACCTGAACTAAGCACCCTTCTGGGTAAGTCTGGTCATAGGTGCTGCAATAGATGAAAATCCTTCTACAAAACGGCGGTAGTACCCTGCCAAACCAAGAAACTGCGAATCTCAGTAGATGATGACGGTCTAGGCCAACTCTGCACCGCCTCTACCATCTTCGGATCAACCTGAATACCCTCACTGGACACCACATGCCCCAAGAATGCTACTGAATCAAGCTAGAACTCACACTTCGAAAATTTTGCATACAATATATTCTCTGTCAAGGTCTGAAGTGCAAATCTCAAATGTTGCTCATGATCTTCCCGGGATCGGGAATAAACCAAGATATCGTCAATGAACACGATGATGAAAAAGTCCAGATAAGGTCGGAATACACTGTGCATCAAGTGCATAAGGGTTGCTGGGGCATTGGTCAGCCTGAATGACATAACCTGAAACTCGTAATGACCATATCTAGTCCTCAAAGCAGTCTTTGGGATGTCTGGCCCCTGAATCTTAAACTGATGATAGCCGGAATGCAAGTCAACCTTAGAAAATACTCTGGCACCCTGCAACTAATCAAACAAGTCATCTATAAGAGGCAAGGGATACCGGTTTTTCACCGTAACTTTTTTCTGCTGTCGATAATCAATACACATACGCATAGAACCATCCTTCTTCTTTACAAACAGCACAGGTGCACCCCAAGGCGACACACTAGGCCGAATGAACCCTTTATCTAGGAGTTCCTGAAGCTTCTCCTTTAATCCTTTTAGCTCCGCTGGTGCCATACGATAAGGTGGAATAGAAATAGGCTGAGTTTCTGGCAGCAAGTCAATACCAAAATCAATGTCCCTGTCAGGCGGCATGCCTGGCAGGTCTGCAGAAAACACGTCTGGAAAGTCGCGGACCACAGGAACCGAATCAATAGCGGGAGTCTCACCACTGACACCCCTCACAAAATCCAGTTATGATAAACATCCCTTCTCAACCATACGCTGATCCTTCAGGTAGGAAATCACCCTGCTAGGCACATAATCAGAAGAACCTCTCCACTCAACCCTCGGACATCTGGGCATAGCTAACGTCACAGTCTTAGCGTGACAATCAAGAACGGCATGACACGGATAACCAGTCCATGCCCAATATAACATCAAAATCGAGCATGCTGAGTAACAGTAGGTCCATTTGGGTCTTCAGACCCCTAAAGATATCACACATGACCGATACACATGGTCCACAAAAACAGTATCGCCCACCGGAGTCGACACATGAGCAGATGTAACTAAAGACCCCGGGGCGTATCCAGAAAATTGGCGAAATATGAAAAAACCCAGGAATACGTAGAACCATGGTCAAATAAAGCCAAAGCATCTCGGCAACAGACTGAGACAATACATGCGATCACTGCATCGGAGGCCATAACATCTGGCCTGGCTGGAAAAACATACATACGGGCCTGACCTCCACCTACTCGACCTCCCCCTCTAGGGCAGCCTCTAGCTGACTGACTACCACTTGTGGCTGCCTCGGTGGGTGGTGAAGTAACTGGAGCTGAAGTAGAAGGCTGGACCCTCAGCTGAGATGGACCTCTAATAAGATGAGGACACTGCCTCCTCATATGCCCGAACTCTCCACACCCATAACGGTTCCCTGGAGCTGGAGACTGGGACTGAAATGAACCCCTAGCACCTGAATGGCCACTAGGAGAACCATGCATAGAAGAACCCTGAGTTGATGGTGCTCGAGCTGTACTCTGGGCTAGAAGGGCACCGAATGGAGAATTCCCTTGCTGAAAACCGCGAGGACCATGCCTCGAAGATGCACCACTATAGGCTGGGCGGCCTGACCGTGGAGGCCTGAATTAACGGCCCCTGCCATGATGAAACTGCCCCCTGGAAGGAGCACCAGTAGAACCACCCGATCAACGAGGCCTCTTGACCTCCCTCTCTACCTGCTCCTGGCGACGGAGCGACTCAATATCTCGAGCAATATCAACAACCTGCTCAAATATAGCATCTGATACTCTCTCCCGGGTCATGAAAAGGCGGAGCTGATAAGTAAGGCCATCTATAAACCTCCTAATCCTCTTCCTATCAGTAGGAACCAACTCGGTGGCATGACAATCCAACTCCGAAAACCACATATCGTACTACGTCACAGATAGCTCCCCCTGATGCAGCTGCTCAAAATGCTTGCGCTGCTCCTCCCGATGAGACTGGGGTACATAATTCTCCAAGAATATAGTGGAGAACTTCTGCCAGGTAAGGGGTGTTGAACCAATAGGCCTACGCCTCACAAAGGACTCCCACCAAGTGAAGGCAGCACCAGAGAACTGAAAAGTAGCAAATGAGACCCCACTGGTCTCCAAAATCCCAGTAGTACGCATCATCCTCTGGCACTTATCTAGAAAACCCTGGGCATCCTCGCCCTTAGCACCGCTGAATGTCGGAGGCTGTAGTCTACTAAACCTCTCCAGCTTACGCTGCTCATCTTCTGGTAAAGCTAGGACCACAGAGTCCTGAACTGGAGCAATTGGCTGGGCTGGAACCGCCCCCGGTGTCTGCGGGCCATGAGTAGCCTACTCAAGTGTCCGTGCAACTGGAGTCTGACTGCCTCCCCCGACCTGATAAGTAGCGGAAACTGCCTGAGCAAGGGTGGTACACACCGTCAAGATCTGGGCCAAGGTCTCCTAAAGACCTGGAATAACAATAGGCACTAACGGTGCCTGAGCCTGTCCCGCTGGAGCATCTGTGGCGGGAACCTAATCCTGAGTAGTAAGGGGATCAACTGATACTTCCTGACTGTAACACGAGCTGACCCCTACCTCTACCACAGCCTCGACCACGGCATCGACCCCTCGCTGGTCTAGCCGGTGGCTTATCGCCCTGATTGGTGGTGCGAGTCCTCACCATCGAGAATGAAACAACAGAAGTTTAGATTCAATAATTAATCAAATGGCACGACATAATTCAAGAAAAAATGAGATTGTTCCTAAAGGTTCTGTAGCCTCTCGAAGATAAGTACAGACGTCTCCGCACCGATCCGCAAGACTTTACTAAACCTGCTCATGACTGTTGAGTCCTATGTGACCTAGGCTCTGATACCAACTTGTCACGACCCCAAATCCTAAGCCGGCCGTGATGGTGCCTATCATTTAACTAGGCTAGCCAACCATTTCATATTATCAATATATCCCATAATTTCACAAAAAATTAGCAGATTTTAAAAATATCAGAAAGAGATAAACAAATACACACTTCCCCAAAACCTGGAGTCAATTGTCATGAGCATCTAGGACTGAAAATACAATGTACAACAGTGACTTGCTACAAAATAGTTTGAGGTACAAAAGACCAAAAGAAACTATAATCTGAGGGAAGGAAAGTAGGTGAGCTGGGGACGCTGAGCAGCTACCTCAATCCTTGATCAACTCCAAGCTCGTCCGGAAATCAACTAGTGGGATAGTCCGGTACCTGGATCCGCACACAGAGGTGCAGGGAGTAACGTGAGTACGCCAATTCATTAAGTAATAAATGTAACTAGAAACTTGAGTGTAGTGATGAGCCATTTAAATCATATAAATCCATATAATTAATAACAGTGGAAATGAGCAAATAAAGTAGGAAATCTACAATTCCGAATATTTCATAAAACCCCGGTTTTCATTTAAAAATCTCGTATGAAAACTTTTATCCAACATTTATTATCAGAGGCTTAGTGTAAAGAAGAGTGAAAAGAACATTTTCATAGAATATAAGCCCCTCGGACACAGTATCACTCACAATAAATCATCCCAGGCAAGCCTCTCAGTCGCTCGTGACTCCACTATCAGTATCTCATGCTCTCACTTAACACTCGTACTCAGTAAGCACCATGAACACACACAACTGCTGCGGCAGGTATCCCGCTCCAGTACATTTATACATACATATTATATATTTATACTGCTGCAGCGTGCATCCCGATCTATATAATAGTCGACTCCGCTCACTGGGGGGTGTACGTACTCCTGGAGAGGCTCCTTAAGCCCAAGCGCTATATCTGTTGCGGCATGCAGCCCGATCCAATATGTATACTGCTGTGACGTGCAGCCCGATCCATATGTATAACATATGTTGCTACAGTGTGCAGCCCGACCCACATATAGTATATAATACATATATTTCTACGGCGTGCAGCCTGTCCCACAACTATCCTCACATACACGACGCTCGGCCTAACACATATATACTCCTGTGGCGTGTAGCCCAATCCACAGCTATCCTCACATACTCGTCTCTCGGCCTGACTCAGTCACCCTCACAAGCTACTTGCGCAATTTATCTAAACCCACAGGGCTTAGCCCCAAATACTCTTCAGAGTTTTCAAAGCAGTGTGATAACAGTGAAAATAACAGCAAGTAGGAAACATGACTGAGTTTACAATTTACTAACATCATAGTGGTAGAATAGTGTAAAAGTACACACTTAGGGTCTAAACAGGTTGGCACAAGTCCCCAATCATGGAAAATACCCCTAAGGGTCTACACATGACGGCACAAGGCCCCAATCATGGCTCACAACCCATATACAAGTATAAATTTCTAAAATACAGGATATCATAAGGTTTCAAATCGACTACGCGTCTTAATAGTCGCTACAGGACGGACCAAGCCCCAACCCCTATCGGTGGTTGCACGCCCCCACGCTCCTCACCTAGCGTGTGTGTCACCTCATTTATCAAAAGAATAACAGATAACAGGGTGTCATACCTTCAGGTTTAGAGTTACAATCATTACTTACATCAAAACATCTCAAAAGCTATCCTGTGATGCGCTTCCCCTCGAATTGGATCCCAAAAGCTCTGAATCTAACCAAAATAAGATTAACATCATCAATACACGCTAACGGAACAAAACCCAATCGAAAGATATAAACTTTTAAAACAATTCTCGAAATTCGGCCAAACCTGAGCACCAGGCCCACGTATCGGAATTCGATAAAATTTACATCACTATAATCCTCATCCTCCCATGATTCTATACATACCAAAAACTCCACAAGCGGTCCATAATTGCCCACTCAAATCACCAAAAGAATTTCCAATCTTCCTCCCCATTTTTCCCAACTCTTTCAACTTTAATTCTTCAAATTACAAGCCTAATCCGAAATAAAATTGCATAGAAACTAGTTATATAGTCCGGAAACTTACCTCCACTGAAGACCCTCGAAGACCTTCTTCAATTTGCTCTCAAATAAGCTCCACCCGCATGCAACAATGGAAAAATAAACAAAATTTCGCGGAGGCATTCTTTTATACATTTCTGCCCATTTAATCCACACCTACGGACCCGCACCTGCGGACCCGCATCTGCGGTCCCAGGTGCGCACCTGGGAAAACCCACTAACAGTCCAATTTTCGCACATGCGGTCCCTTTTCCGCATCTGCGGCTTCGTAGGCGCGGCCAAATCTTCGCACCTGCGGACTCCTCCTTCCTAGCCTCTTTTGGCACCTGTGCCTAGACCATCACACCTGCGGCTGCCCATCCGTAGGTGCGGTCACACCAGCAGCTATTTGCTGCAAATTTGCCAAGTTCAAACCTCCGCCAACCATCCGAAATCAATCCTGAGCCCCTCGGGGCCCCAACCGAACATACCAACAGACCCCATAGCATCATCCAAACTTAATCGAGCCTTCGAAACACAAAAATTATATTAAATTCAAGCCTATGAACTTTTAAACTTTCAAATTTCGCCAACGATGCCGAAATCAACCAAAAGACATCCGATTGACCTGAAAAGTTGCACACATACTGAAAATGACATTACGAACCTGCTCCAACTGTCGCAATTCCATTACGACCCCGATAGCCTATTTTCCACTACCGATCGGAAACCGCCAAAAACTAACTTTCGTCAATTCAAGCCTAATCCTACACCGGACATCAAAATTTCATTCCGAACACACTCCTATATCCCAAATCACCCAATTAAGCTATCCGAACCATAAAATCCACATTTCGGGGTCGTTTTCCAATAAGTCACCTTTCAATTTGACTTTTCAACTATAAGGCTACTTCAAGAGGCTAAGTGCCTCTATTCTCAACACGACCACTCTGAACTCAATCCATCTGACCCAACACAACATAAACAGGATAAGTAATATATGATAAAGAAGGAATGGGGAAAATGGGGCTAATCACACGAAATAATCGGCCGGGTTGTTACAGGGTGGGGGTGGGGTGGAGAGGTAGTATGGTGGGTGCTAACGGAAAAACTGAAGTTTAAAAAAAAAGTCTTTTTGGGGAGAGGGGGTGGGTTTGGTTGGTGAGGGTGTGGAATGTTGAGAAGGAGTTTTGGAAAATGTTTTCCCTTCTCTTGATAAGGAAAATTTTTTCCTCCAATTGGAGAAAAATATTTTCCAAAACATCTAAACCAACCAAATATGAGGAAATTGAAAAATATTTTCCTTCGTACCAAACACACCCTAAATTTTGCCAAAATTGAAGTAATATAGTCTATCTATATATATCATATATTTAATACATATATCAAATAACTTACATGTTATATGAATAACAGAAGTTCTTGAGCAACTAAGCTTACCACGATAGTCGCGAGATGATTGTACGAGCATCACGTGGAGAATTTGGATTCTTCTTGGATTTGGGTGTTTGCAATTCTTTTTGGTGAAATGGTTCAGCGCTTCTTCTTTTTTGAGAAAAAGGAATGGGAGGGAACATGAAATAATTAAAACTTCTTCCCGGTAACTTATAGTATAATTTTTGCTGGCCATTTATTTTTAATTGCAAGTAATCGTATTGTTTTTCTCGACAAAACTATATATGTCGTGTTATAAAATAATAAAAGAAGAAGAACAATACTGCAGAGAGAGAGAGAGAGAGGCTATAACGACCCAGCCGGTCGTTCCGTGAGATTTTCCCCGTTTACCCCATTTTTTCTTTATCATATGTTTCTTAGACTATTTATGTTATGTTGGATCGGTTGGTTCGGGTTCGGAGTGGTCGTGGTGAGAACTGAGACACTTAGTCTCTTAAATTAGCTTAATAGTTTAAAAAGTCAACTGGGAGTTGACTTATTGGTAAACGACCTCGGGATATGGATTTTATGGATAGGATAGCTTCGTTAGGTGATTTTGGGCTTATGAGTATGTTCGTAATGAAGTTCTGATGTCCGGTGAGGAACTAGGCTTGAATTGGCGAAAGTTAGTTTTTTGGCAATTTTTGGTCGGCATGGAAAAATAGGCTATAGGGGTCGGAACGGAATTCCGATAGTTTGGGCAGGTTTGTAATGTCATTTTGAAAATGTGTGCAAATTTTCAGGTTAATCGCATGTGTTTTGGTTGGTTTCGGCATCGTTGGTAAAATTTAGAAGTTTCAAAGTTCTTAGGCTTGAATTCGATGTGATTTTTGTGTTTTTACGTTGTTTTTGGGTTTCGAAGGCTCGACTAAGTTCAAATGAGGTTATGGGATGTGTTGGTATGTTTGGTTGGGGCCCCAAGGGGCTCGGGATTGATTTTGTATGGTTAACGGAGGTTTGGACTTAGGAATTTGTAGCAAAATTGATGCTGGTGTTATTTTACTGGTGTGGCTGCACCTGCGGATGGCGGGCTGCAGGTATGATGGCCGCAGATGCGAAGGTCATTGCACAGGTGCAAAAAGAGGTCAAGCTGGAGGAAGTCACAAGTGCGAGGCATGGGCCGCACCTGCGAAGCCGTAGGTACGGGTGAGGCACCACAGGTGCGAGATTGGACTTTTAGTGGAATTTCACAGGTTCACTCCTAGGACAGCAGGCGCGGGTCCGCAGGTACGGATTAACTGGGCAGGAGGTATAAATAGGTGCCTTCGCGAAATTTTGGCATTTCTTTCATTTTTGCATGCGGGTTGAGCCAATTTGGGAGAAATTTGAAGGACCAATTTGAGAGTCTTCAGTGGAGGTAATTTTCCTCGGACTATAAACTCGTTTCTATGTTATTTTGTCATGGATTAGAATTGGAATTTGTAGGTTAAATGACATAAATTAGGGGTTTAGGGCTTGGGAAATTGAGACTTGTAAATTAAATAATTTAGGAGTTTTTTGTGGTCGAGTTATGATGCATTTTATATGTGTAGACTTGGAAAGGGATAAGGATTATTGTGACGCGATTTTCATTGAATTCCGAGACGTGGGCCCGGGGCTCGAGTTTGGCCAATTTTGGATTGTGCTTAAAATATATAGCTTTCGATTGGGTTTTTTTCCTTTAGCGTATATTGATGATGTTAATCTGGTTTTGGTTAGATTCAGAGCATTTGGGAGCCAATTCGAGGGGCAAGAGCATCGTGGAGTAGCTTTTGGGTTGTTAGGGGTAAGTAACGATTGCAACTCTAAACATGAGGGTATGAAACCTCGGTATTTTAAATTGCTTTGGTAAATGAGGTGACGCACATGCTAGGTGATTAGCGTGTGGGCATGCACCAATAGGAATTGTTACTTGGTCCGTCCCGTAGCGACTATTAAGTTGCGTATTCGATTTGAAACCTTACAATATCCTATATTTTTTGAAATTTATACTTGTTTATGGGCTGTGAGCCACGTTTGGGCCCTTGTGCCGACCTGTTTAGACACTCAGACATACTTTTACACTATTCTCACACTATCCTGATAGAACCATTGTGAACTCAGTCGTGTGTTTCTACATGTTTTTATTTTAACTGTTATCACACTGTTTTGAAACTCTGAGGGGTATTTTTGGCTAAGTCCCGTGAGTTGAGATGAATTGCCCGAGTGGCTTGTGAGGATGACTGAGTGAAGCCGAGAGCTGAGTATGTGAGGATACTTATGGATTGGGCTGCACGCCGCAATAATATATATATTATATATGGATCGTGCTGCACGCCGCAACAATGTACATATTGGATCGGGCTGCACGCCGCAACAAATATAGCGCTTGGTCTGTAGGAGCCCCTCCGAAGTCTTTACACCCCCAGTGGGCGCAGTCAACTATTATATGGATCGGGCCCCTCCTTTTTCACTCTTCTTTGCACTGAGCCTCTGATGATAATGTTGGACAAATGTTTTTATGCGAGATTTTTAAATGGAAACTGGAGTTTTATGAAATATTCATAATGTAGATTTCTGACTTGACTTATTCATTTCCACTGTTACTCATCATATGGATTTACATGATTTATAAATGCTCGTCACTACACTCAAGTTTTTAGTTACTTTGATTACTTACTGAGTTGGCCTACTCACGTTACTCCATGCACTTTTGTGTGCAAATCCAGGTACCAAACCATCTCACTAGTTAATTTTTTGGCATGCTTGGAGCTTGTTTGAGGATCGAGGTACCTGCTTAGCGTCCCCAGCTCACCTTCTTTCCTTTCCTCAGTTCATAGTTTTTGTCTTTTGTACTTCAGGCTATTGTAGTAGAAAGTCACCTTATTGTACATTGTACTTACAATCCTAGATGATCATGAAATTTGACTCCAGGTTTTGGGGAAGTGTATAGATTGTTTATATCATTTTGCGTTTTAAATCTGGTAGTTTTGGGAAATTATGAAAAATTATGATAGCCTGTAAGGGTTTGCTAGCCTAGTTCCATGATAGGCGCCATCACGGCCGGCTTAGGATTTGGGGTCGTGACAGAGGGAATTCTTATTGAATTTTGGGATGAATTACAATGGAATAGACCCCTCTATTTATAGGGAAAGAGTGACTTAGCCACCAAGCAAAATCCCTAAGATCTCTCTAAAATACAGACATTTACCTTAAATAGATTTCTATTTATAACACTCCCCCTTGAATGTCTATTCAACAAATAATGTGCCTCGTGAACCTTAACTAAAATAACACTCAATGGGAAAATAATTCTAGAAAATGAAAAAGAGTACACATGTTTAGAAATGCGCCTTTTGGTTGTCTGGTTAAAAACCATGCAAGGAAAACCCAGTGGGACAAAACCTCGTAAGGGAAAAAGAGTTCAATGCGCATTAACTCCGATCTTGTACACTAGCTTCCTGAAGGTTGACGTAGGTAGAGATTTTTTGAACAAATCAACCATATTATCACTTGAACGAATCTGTTACACATTGATATCACCATTCTTTTGAAGATCATGTGTGAAAAATAACTTTGGTGAAATATTCTCTGTCCTATATCCTTTTATGAATCCTCCCTTAAATTGGGCTATGCTTGCTGCATTATCTTCATACAAGATCGTGGGTAGTTTGTCACACTTCAAACCACTTTTGTCTCGAATAAGATGTATTATAGACCTTAACCACACACATTCTCGACTTGCTTCAAGAATAGCAATTATCTCAACATGATTATATGAAGTAGCCACAATTGATTTCTTAGTTAATCGCCAAGATATGGCAGTGCCTCCACATGTAAACACATAGCCTGTTTGAGATCGAGCCTTGAGTGGGTCAGATAAATACCCGGCGTCGGCATAACCAACAAAATTGGGACTGCAATTATTGCCATAAAACAAGCCCATATCATCATTTCCCTTTAGATACCGTAATACGTGTTTGATTCCATTCTAATTATCCTTGATCTTGCCAAGACATTAACTGAAAAAGTTATGTCAGGCCTTGTTACATTATTGAGATACAATAGTGTTCCAATTATACTAAGATATGGTACTTTAGGACCAAGTAGCTCTTCACTCACTTCTTGAGGTCGGAATGGATCCTTATTCACATCAAGCGATCGAAATACCATCGGAGTACTTAATGGATGTGCTCCATCTATGTAAAACCGTTTCAGTACCTTTTCTATGTAGGCAGATCAAAAATTCCGTTTGCCAAATGTTCAATTTGCAAACCAAGACATAATTTCATCTTTCTGATATATTTCATCTCGAATTCCATCTTTAAATAATCAATTTCCTTTTGGAGTTCTATAGGAGTTCCAATAAGTTATATGTCATCAACATATACAGCAAGTACCACAAATTCCGATGTTGATTTATTTATAAAAACACATGGACAAATGGCATCATTTATATAACCTTCCTTTAATAAATAATCACTAAGACGACTATACCACATATGTCCTGAGTGCTTTAGACCATACAAAGATCTTTCCAATTTGATTGAAAACATTTCCCGGGACTTTGAATTATGTGCGTTAGGCATTTTAAATCCCTCGAGAATTTTCATGTATATCTCATTATCAAGTGATCCATAAAGGTAGGCAGTAACCACATCTATTAAATTCATGTCAAGCTTTTCATGGACAGTAAAACTAATGAGATAACGAAACGTTATAGCATCCATAACGGGTGAATATGTCTCTTCATAATCGACACCAAGTCTTTGTGAAAATCCTTGTGCAACAAGGCGTTCCTTATATCTTTGTACCTTATTTTTCTCATTCCTCTTGCGTACAAAGACCTATTTATAGCCAACAGGCTTAACACCATTAGTTGTTTGGACTACAGGTCCAAAAACTTCACATTTCGCAAGTGAATTCAACTCTGATTGGATTACTTCTTGCCATTTTTGCCAATCACGTGTTTGTCGACATTCTCCAACAGATTGAGGTTCAAGATCCTCACTATCTTGCATAATGCTTGATGCAACATTATATGCAAGGACCTAATCCACCCCTATATCCACTCGATTCAAATTTGTCTCAATATCGATTGGATTTAATGATAGTTCCTTATTTTCTTGAGTCTTGGGCTCAGTGGTTTCCTCATGAATCTCAAAATTTGTTAAATCGTGGATTTCTTCATGAGACTCTTTCGTAATGTAATTTTGATCATTTGTTTTCCTTTTTCTAGGATTTCAATCCTTAGAACCTAATGGTATGCCACATTTTAGGCGTGCTTTTGACTCATTAGCTATGACACTAGAAGATTGTCCAATAGGGACATCAATACGGATTGGAACATTCTCTGCAGGGATATGTGATTTCGTTATCCTTTTCAGATTCGTAAATGCGTCTGGCAATTGATTTTCCATTCTCTGGAAATGGATAATCTTTTGCACCTCATTTTCATAAATAGAGGTACGTGGATCAAGATGAGACAGTGATGGATTTTTCCACAAAATTTCCCGTTTGGTTTCACCAATTTCTGCCCCTAATTTTGGGAAAAGTGTCTCATCGAATCGACAGTCTACAAATAGAGCAGTGAATAAATCCCCCGTTAATGTTTAAAGATATAAAATAATGGTGGGCGATTCAAACCCAACATATATTCTTAACCTTCTTTGGGGACCCATTTTGGTGTGATGTGGCGATGTTACAGGACCTTATAGTGAGCATCCAAAAATTCTTAAATAGGATATATTAGGTTCATGACCCAAAACTGATTGCAACGGGGAATATTTATGATAATTTTTATGTCTAAAACAAACTAGCATTGCTGCATGCAAAATGGCGTGACCCCAAACAGAAGTGGGTAGCCTCATTTTCATGAGTAACGGTCTTAATATCAATTGCAGACGTTTAATTAAAGACTCTACAAGGCTATTTTGAGTGTGAACATGAGCTACATGATATTTCACTTTTATCCCAATTGATAAACAATAATCATTAAATGATTGGGGTGAAAACTCAACAGCATTATCATGTCTAATAGACTTAATTGGATTATCGGGAAATTGTGCCCGAAATCGAATTATTTGTGCCACTAATTTTTCAAATGCCAAGTTGCGAGATGAAAATAGGCACACATGAGACCATCTTGAAGATGCATCTATTAAGACCATAAAATATCTAAACGATCCACTAGGTGGGTGAATAGGTCCACAAATATCCCATTGTATACGTTCTATGAACGCAAGGGACTCAATCCCAACCTTTCTTGGTGATGGTCTTATAATTAGCTTGTGCATCGTTCAGTGGTTTGAAATCGTCAGCAGCTTCGGTTCAGGTATTATGACTTGTAGGTGTGGTTGGAATTGAATTTCGGGAAGTTTAGAGTTAATTTGGAAAGAAAATTCTCATTTCGGAAGCCTTAAGTTGGAGAAATTGACTAAGATTAGACTTTTTAGTAAACGACCTCCGAATCGGGATTTGAAGGTTCCTGCAAGTTCGTTTGATGATTTCGGACATGGGCGTATGCTCAGATCGAGTTTTGGATAACCCGGGAGCGTTTCAGCGTATATTGTGGAAGTCAGCATTTTAGAAGAATTCCTAAGTTTGGCTTGAAGTGTATTTCAGTTATATTGACATTCGTTGGGAATTCCGAGCCTTGGAATATATCCGTATGGTGATTCTGTAATTGGGAGCGCGGTCGGAAGTGAATTTGGATGTCAGTAGGTCATTCTAAAGTCATTTGGCTAAAGATAGAAATTTGAAGGATTTTGAGAAATTCGACCGGAAGTGGAAATTTGGATATAGGGGTCGGAATGCGATTTCGGATGTTGGAGCGGGTCCGTAATGTCAAATATTACTTGTGTGATAAATTTGGGGTCAATCGGACGTGATTTGATAGGTTTCGGCATCGAATGTGGAAGTTTGAAATTTTAATGTTCATAAAGTTTGAGTTTGAGTGCGATTCATGATTTCGGTGTTGTTTGATGTGATTTGAGGCCTCGAGCAAGTTCGTGTAAGTTTATGGCACTGGGTCGTGTGATTGGATGGGGTCCCGGGGGCCTCGGGTGTGTTTCGAGGTGAGTTCGGACCATTTGTTTTTGTTTTGTTGCTGTTGTCTTTTGGTGTATCTTGTGTGCTATGCGATCGCGGTCCCTTGTGTGCGATCGCAATGAAGGAAATTTGAGGCCTCGATTCTTGGTCTATGCGATCGCATAAGGATGAGTTCGATCGCGGAGAAGACATTCAAGGAGCTGGATTTTTTTTACCTATGCGATCGCAGTGTTGGGTATGCGATCGCACAATGTGCGCTTGGAGGTTTCTGGGGCTTGGCTTGTGCGAATGCATGAGGGTATGTGCAAACGCACAGTAGAGAAAATAAGGGGGGCTACAACTTTGGCCTGTGCCAACGCAGGTGCTGGGTTGCGATTGCACTGAGTGAATAACTGAGGAAACATACTTGGCCTACGCAATCGCGGAGCATGTTGTGTGATCGGATAGGAGCCTCACCTGGCACTATGTTTTTTTAACGGGATTTTGGCCATTTTCCTTCATTTGTTTCATTGATGTAGGCGATTTTGAGGAGCTTCAAGAGGGTTTTTCCACCTAGCATCACTAGGTAAGTGATTTCTTTATGTTTCTAAGATTTATACAAGGATTATGCATGAATTTGAACAAGAAAATTGGGGGAAAATTGGGAAATTTTCGAATAAAACCTAAAAATGGTAATTTGGATATTTTTTTGGCCAGCAAATTGAGCATGGAGTTTAGAGTAAATTGTATATTTCAGTTAGTAAGACTATGGGTAGGGTGTATCCTCGAGAAATTTCGGAACTCGGGCACGTGGGCTCGAGGGCATTTTGGTCAATTCACTGAGCGGAGTTGGGAAATTATATAATTTGAATATTAGAGTATATTTTCATTGGGTTGTCGTTGTTTGGATAGTTTCGGAGCTTTGTGCAACGTTTTGAGTCATCGGAAGGGCTTGGAGGCTGGTTATGGAATTTCGGAGCGAGGTAAGTCTCCTTTGTAACGTTGTGAGGGGGAATTGTCCACCTAGTTGAATTAATTAAGTATGTGCTATTATCATCGGGGGATACGTACGCACGAGGTGACGGGATTCCGTGCATAGCTACTATTATGCCATGTCCGGGTAGTCTAGGACCCACTAGCATGCTTTACTTGTTGTACTTGTGACACCGGGTTCTGGGATGTGTTGAGATACATTAGCAAAAACATGACTATTTAAACCATTGTATTTACTTAACGGATTTTGTTTAGTTATTACGTAACAAGTTAAAGATAATGATTTCAAAAATCATAAAACAGGAAATTTAACTTAACTATTTAAATGATCGACTTGCCTGACAATGGTGTCTGGTGCCATCACGACCTTAGGGATTTTGGGTTGTGACAACATGGTATAAGAGCGCTAGGTTCACTTAGGTCTCACGAGTCATGAACAAGTCTAGTAGAGTCTTGCGGATCGGTACGGAAACGTATGTACTTATCTTCGAGAGGCTACATGGCTGTTAGGATTACTTCCCTTCTTGATTCCTCATCGTGCGATTCGATTCGTTTTGAGGCTTATGCCTATGTTTATTCCTACTTAATCTTACGCGTTGCGGAGCACTTGCTATGAATCAAGAATTTGAGGAATTTATATGGTTCTATGGATATGGTGCGAGGTGTTTCCCCTGAGTAGTTGGATGGGGCTGTTGTTGTTGCCCTGCAGAAGAATATTGTGTTCTTTCAGCTCGGTTGCTGTGTTTCTGAGAACTTTGAGGCTATGCTCAGGTGGTGATGATGGTTACAATTTGTTATCGCGTGATGTCGATATGATGATAGAATGTTTTCCCATAGGTTGGGGGTGATGAATGGCTTGAAGGGAGGTCTTCTCAGAGTGTGATTTTGAGATTTCAGTATTTAGATTTCGGCGGAAGGAAGGCAATTGATCTATAGATGGCCAGATTTTGGGATTGATAAAGTAGTAAGACTTGGTGTTTCAAGTAATGGGGAGTATTCACCTGTGACGTGTTATTGTCGTCCTTGATCGAATGAAATGTGTTAAGTTCGTCAGTGCCATGGTTTCTTCGGGTGCATGGGGCCAGAATATGGTGAATGAGTAGTGAAGAATGCGGTTGGCAGAGAATGATATTGAATTGAGGCTAGGCGGTGATTCCATTTCTAGGAGGCCAGGTGTAAGAAGCGGAAGTCAAGCAGTCGCAAAGTGGGGGAGCGGCAGCATAGCTTGGAATTTGAAGATATTGGCGCGCATTTAATGGATGCCCATGACGAGCGGACGGACTGGTAAGGTTGGTGAATGAGAGCAGGCTTAGGATGGGGTATTGAGGTTGCAGAGAGTGTGCATTTCAGCGTCGTTGGAAGGTGTCAGTTGGTGATTTCCACATGTGAGTTATCTCCTGTGAGTAGGATAGCGGTGGCATGGTTGGCAAGTTTCTGTGAGGGATTCTAGTGGCTATTCGGTAGGAGGAAGAATGTGTGAATGATGATAGAGAATTTGAGTATTTAAGGAGTGCCAACAAGAGAATTTGGAAGAATTGGACGGGTTGGTTGAGCAAGATCATGTTAACAAAAGGGGAAAGGATCTCAGCAGGTTCTAGAGTGGTGCAAAGAGTAGCTTCGGGCTAAGTGGGCGAGTCCCACCACCTTCCGTCAGGTTGTAGGATTGTGTTCTCATGGGGTTGCGGATTGTCGGCATGTTGGCAAGTTATTACAGCTAAAGGAAAGGAGTAAAACGGGGATTGTGCGTGGGATTTGATGAATGTGTGCAAAAGTTTGCCCTGTTGGACTAAGGTTTCAGCAGCAGTATGATTAAGAATTGAGCTTTTGTGGCGTAATTTCAGAGAAAGGGAAAAGGTTGGAGTGCTCTATGTTATTTTTAGCGTGCAAAATAGTATTGGAGGAGTGAGAGAAATAAACTCCGGGTTGTAGAAAGATTATCAGAAGGGTATGAGACGGGATGTAAGATTGAGACAACATGGTCTCGTGAATCAAGGCCACTCGGGATGAGTGAGGATTGAGTGTTCTTATTGTTCTCTTGAATTGAGGTAAGTACAAAGTTTTCTATATGATGAAGTGTTCACCCTATTAGTGGTTCAGAAGTTATGATGGAATTCTTGCGCTATCTCATATTGGCATGTTAGGTACGGTAAGCAGTATGTAACTAGGAGTGAGAATCGAGATTGCGGCTCAGTGTAAACAAGGATTTCATGAGCTCGCATGAGCAAGAAAAAGTTATTTGAAAGTTCATAGTAAGCTGGTGTTATTTTCAGTGTCCCTTGAGATCGATATTCGATAGAAGAGGCTTTGCATCCTAGTTATGGGTTCTTCATTTGTTTTACAGCGTTAGTGTGGCCAGTGGTGGATGTGCAGACTTACTACCTTGTGTGGAAGGTTGTGGGAGCATGACCACGGGATGATCGTATGAGTGTGACATGTACTCACTTAATGGATTGAAGATTTGGGCTGAGTATAAAGAAGTGTAATATTTCTTATTTGAGAATTTATGGTTGGAAGGCGTTTGGTTCATTTGGTTGTGGATTGTGGGGTGTTTGTCTCGGCTATGATGGTTGTTCTTGCGTGTTATGATAGGAAGTGGGTTAATATGGACCCAGGTAAAGCTATTAGCTTAGTTTGGTGCGAGCAAGGTAGACTCAATGTTTGTGGATGGATTTAAATATGATTATGGTCTTCATGTGAGGCCGATATGTTCATTTCAGTGTAGCGCTCCTCAAGGAGAGGTGTTGAGATATCAGGTGTTGTTCCGTCTTCATCAAATTCATGTAATGTTGTGAGTGTGCCGTGTGAGTTGGGAAACGACTTAATAAATCCCTATGTGTTTAGTCTCTGTGTAGTGATGATGTTATGTGAGCGGGAGAGCTCTTGAAATTTAGAGTATATATATCGCACCTCAGCTGTGCTTAGGTTTTATAGCATGTGGCTTTATCAGTCTCCCCAGGATGGTAATATGCACTTAGCGTGCTTATGATCGATATTCGGTAATTTGTAATGGTGAGCAATTCAAATCCATGTATATTTCCTTATGTGAATTTTATGATGGGATCGGGTGGCACGCCGCCACGGGTATGTTATTTGGATGGGGTTGCACGCCGTAACAGTATGATGATGAGTAAGATTCCAATATTTATTTTCTTGTGTTTTACCTTCTATATTCTGAGAAGAGTTCATAATAAGTTGCGTGAGTAGGGTGGTCTTTTCCTGAGTCATTTATTTAGGTATCATGTTCGAGTTATGGCCTATTGGCGCGTTGTGGTGCCATGTGAGACTGTTGGTCATGTTGGGTTATTTGTTGTCTGAGCAGTTGATACTGGGTGAGACGAGATTATTGGATCAAGGATCAGTGCGATAAGATTATATGAAATACATTGAAGGACAATTGCCAACGATTGGTTCATTATGAGGTGATGATTCTAGTCAAGATGAGATATTCAATGATTTGTTAACTCTGCAGTTAGTTATGGATTTATACCCGTCTCCTCCATTTTGGTGGTATCACCAGCATTATAGATGGATGTATATATATGTCATGAGGTGCCTTGGGAGCATCAGATTCATGGAATTTTGGCTATTAAGGTTCAGAGAGCGTCGTTGTGGTCAGGTGGTAAATTATGCGGTGCATGGTGCTAATTCAGCAAAGGTATGCAGTCATGTTCTGGTATAGCGTGTGGTAGTTGATACGGTGTTTATATATTGGAACTAGGCATTGCAGAGAAATTTCAGGTGTTGGAACTAGGTTCGGAGCCTATTATATGGATAAAGGAAGAAATCTTCAGATTTGATCAAGCTAATGTACTCAACTGGGTTGTGGTAGCACGGGCAGGCGCTCAGGTGTTAAACAGTGATTTCAGATAATTCCAAAGCAGTTCTTAGCACGTTCGAGGACGAATGTCTGCTTAATTGGGGCAGAATGTAACAACCCGACTAGTCGTTTTGAGCTCTAGCGTGTCGTTCAGGGGTTTGAAGTCGTGAGCAGCTCCGTTTCAGGTATTATGACATGTAGGTGTGGTCGGAATTGAATTTCGGGAATTTTAGAGTTAATTTGGAAAGAAAATTCTCATTTTGGTAGCCTTTAGTTGAAGAATTGACTAAGATTGGAATTTTGAGTAAACGACCTCGGAATCGGGATTTGAAGGTTCCTGCAAGTTCGTATGATGATTTCGGACTTGGGTGTATGTCTGGATCGGGTTTTGGATCACCCGGGAGCGTTTCAGCGTATATTGTGGAAGTCAGCATTTTAGAAGCATTTCCTAAGTTTGGCTTGAAGCGCATTTCAGTGTTATTGATGTCCGTTTGGGATCCTAAGCCTAGGAATAGCTCTGTATCGTGATTCTGATGTTGGGAGCGCGATCGGAAGTGAAGATGTCCGTAGGTAATTTTGAAGTCATTTGGCTAAAGATAGAAATTTGAAGGTTTTTTAGAAATTCGACCGGAAGAGGAAATTTGGATATCGGGATCGGAATGCGATTCCGGAAGTTGGAGGTCTGTAATGCCAAATATTAATTGTGTGGAAAATTTGGGGTCAATCGGACGTGATTTGAAAGGTTTCGGCATCGAATGTGGAAGTTTGAAATTTCAAAGTTCATAAAGTTTGAGCTTGAGTGCGATTCGTGATTTCGGCGTTGTTTGATATGATTTGAGGCCTCGAGCAAGTTTGATTCAGGTTATGGGACTGGGTCGTGTGATTTGACGGGGTCCCGGGGGCCTCAGGTGTGTTTCTGGGTGAGTTCGGACCATTTTTCTCTGTTTTGATGTTGCTGTCTTCTAGTGTATCTGGTGTGCTATGCAATCGCGGTCCCTTGTGTGCGATCGCAATGAAGGAAATTTGAGGGCTACATTCTTGGTTTA
Organism: Nicotiana knightiana; assembly: GCA_005239525.1. Lineage (NCBI taxonomy): Eukaryota > Viridiplantae > Streptophyta > Magnoliopsida > Solanales > Solanaceae > Nicotiana > Nicotiana knightiana. The sequence continues at coordinate 136,893 of ML433814.1, read as the reverse complement.
TGAGATCGCATAAGGATGAGTGCGATCGCAGAGAAGATATTCAAGGAGCTGGATTTTTTTTACCTATGCGATCACAGTTTTGGGTATGCGACCACACAGTGTGCGCTTGGAAGCTTCTGGGGCTTGACTTGTCCGAACGCATAAGGGTCTGTGCGAACGCACAATAGAGAATATAAGGGGGCTACACCTTTGGCCTGTGCGAACGCAGGTGCTGGGCTGCAATCGCACTGAGTGAATTTGTGAGGCAGCATAGTTGGCCTATGCGATCGCGGAGCATCGATCTCATAGGAGGGTCATCTGGGCAGTGTGTTATTTTAACGTGATTTTGGCCATTTCCTTCATTTGTTTCATTTGTGGGAGATTTTGAGGAGCTTCAAGAGGGGTTTTCCACCAAGCATCACTAGGTAAGTGATTTCTTTATGTTTCTAAGATTTATACAAGGATTATACATGAATTTGAACATGAAAATTGTGGGAAAATTGGGAAATTTTCGTATAAAACCTAAAAATGGTAATTTGGATTTTTTTTTCCACGAAATTGAGTATGAAATTTAGAGTAAATTGTATATTTGAGTTAGTAAGACTATGGGTAGGGTATATCCTCGAGAAATTTCGGAATTCGGGCAGATGGGCCCGAGGACATTTTGGTCAATTCACTGAGCAGAGTTGAGAAACTATATAATTTGAATTGTTGCAAATATTAGAGTATATTTTCATTGGGTTGTCATTTTTTGGAGAGTTTCGGAGCGTTGTGCAACATTTTGATTCATCGGAAGGGCTTGGAGGCCGATTTTGGAATTTCTGAGCGAGGTAAGTCTCTTTTGTAACTTTGTGAGTTGGAATTTTCCCCCTAGGAGAATTAATTAAGTATGTGATATTATCTTTGGGGGCTACGCATGCACGAGGTGACGGGAGTCCGTGCGCAGCTACTATTATGCCATGTCCGGGTAGTCTAGGACCCACTAGTATGCTTTACTTATTGTACTTGTGACACCGGGTTCTGGGATGTGTTGGGATACATTTGCTAAAACATGACTACTTAAACCATTGTATTTACTTAACAGATTTTGTTTAGTTTTTACATAACAAGTTAAAGATAATGATTTCAAAAATGCTAAAACAAGAAATTTAACTTAACTATTTAAATTATCGGCTTGCCTGACAATGGTGTCCGACGCCATCACGACCTTAGGTATTTTGGGTCGTGACAGATATTGTTGGTAATGATGAGATATTCAAGATTATTCTCATCTATTGTCTCAATATGATATCCATTTCGGTGGATATCTTTAAAACTCAACAAGTTCCTCTTGGACTTGTAGGAGAACATTGCATTCTCTCTGATAAGTATTGTTCCCTTAGGCAGAGTTATAGTAGCTCTTCCAGAGCCTTCAATTAAATTACTACTACCAGAAATTGTAGTAACATCTTCCTTATACATACTTAAATGAGAGAAATATTTCTTCTCTTTGAATATTTTATATGTCGTACATGAATCAATTAAACAAATATTTTTGCAATTGAACTTTGATCCAAGTTTATTTTGTGAGATATTCATATTTTCTTCCAATGATTTAACAGACAAAAGAAATATACGAATAAATATTAGTATTTTCAGAGATAGAGGAAAAGAAACAAAGTGAAGTCAATAACTCAATAATGATTTATTCAATAAGTGTGATGATAATTTTCCGTAAGACACAATCTTTGATAGAACAACTTAATTAGAAAATATATATTGCATTTTAATAAAAATTTCGTATAGTGTCAGTTAATTTAAAATCAATCCTAACTTATTGAAATGCTTTAGTAAATAGTTTCACGCCAGTCTATAAGACACCTTTTCATTTGCAAGTTTTCGTTTGCAAGCTTTATTTTGCAAGTTTTTTTTTTTGTTTTTTTTTCACGATTCTCAACTCCTAACATAAATTACAACTGATACCGATTATGGCTTTTGACCATTCTCATACTTTATTCAACAACAACAACAACAACAACTACCCAGTAAAGTCCCACAAAGTGGGGTGGGAGGGTAATGCGTACACGGACGTTACCCCTACCCCAATAGGGCAGGGAGGCTGTTTCCAATCGACCCTCGGCACAGGAAAATAAAAACAAGAAAAGAGAAGACAATTCATTAGTAACTTCAGCAAAAATCGTAGAAATAGTAACCTAAGCATCAAAACCATAAAATAAATGATATGCAATGATATTAGCAAGAACCTACCGTCCGAGGCTAAGGTAAACAACAAGTATAGTGAGGGCTCAATAAACTCCGCAAGCCATCTATGATACACCCTATCCAACCCCGCCTCACCCCAGGAATGAAGTAAGAAAAGCTCTAGTACCCTTTATCCTACAACCCTGATGCTTGACCTCCAGACCTTCTTATCAAGAGTCATGTCCTCGGAAATCCGCAGTCTTGCCATGTCCTTCCTATTTCCCCAATACTTCTTAGGCTGCCCTCTACCTCTTCTCGAACCCACCGCCACCAACCGTTCACACCTATTCACCAGTGCATCAAGGCTTCTCCTCTGCACGTGCCCGAACCATCTGAGTCTCGCTTCCTGCATCTTATTATCCACTGGGGCCACTCCCACCTTCGGCCGAATATCTTTATTCCTAATCCTATCTATCCTAGTGTGCTCGCACATCCACATGAGCATCCTCATCTCCGCTACCTTCATCCTCTGAATATGGGAGTTCTTAACCGGCTAACACTCTGCCCCATACAACATGGCCGGTCTAACCACAGCTCTATAAAACGTACCTTTGAGTTTCGATGGCACTTTCTTGTCACACAAGACTCCAGATGCAAGCCTCCATTTCATACAGCCCGCCCCTATACGGTGAGTGACGTCCTCGCCGATCTCTCCGTCCCCCTGAATCACTGACCCAAGGTACTTGAAGCTATTCCTGTGGATGACTTGATATCCAAGCTTCACATCCATGCCTATTTCACTCGACTCAGCGCTAAACATGCACTCCAGGTACTCTTTCTTATACCTGCTCAATTTGAAACCCTTAGACTCGAGGGTCTGTCTCCAAACCTATAGCCTCTCGTTAACACCGACCCTCGTCTCGTCAATCAGAACTATGTCATAAGCAAATAACATACACCATGGCACATCCCCTTGAATATGGTGTGTCAGTGCATCCATCAGTAAGGAAAATAGGAATGGGCTAAGCGCAGATCCTTGATGTAGCCCAATAAAAACCGGGAAATGCTCCGCGTCTCCCCCCACCCTCCTAACCTTAGTCTTAGATCCATCATACATATCCTTGATCGCTCTGATATAGGCTTCCGGCACGCCCTTTGCCTCAAGACATCTCCACAGCACCTCCTCAGGGGCCTTGTCATACGCTTTCTCCAAGTCAATAAACACCACGTGCAAGTCCTTCTTCTTATCCGTGAACTGTTCCACCAATCTCCTAATGAGGTGGACATCTTCTGTAGTGGAGCGACCCGGCATGAAACCCAATTGGTTTTCGGATATAGACATCATCTTCCTCACCCTCGCCTCAACCACCCGCTCCCAGACTTTCATGGTCAAACTTTATTCAATGACATATTACACTAATTTGACATACTAATTAAAACTACTACTCATGTAAACTACGATAATTACATGATGTTTATTAACTAACTAATACGAATAAGCAAAATAAAATAAAATAAAACTACTTAATCTTTTTTAACGACAGATCCATCCCCGATCAAGTGGTCTACTTTTCCATCAGGGCAGTCAAAGAAGTCTTCCACATCTAAGTGGGTGATGTAAAATTCATTGTCATAGACAAAATTAGCTTCAGGGCCTTTATTCTTTAAAGATGCTTTATAAAGATCAACCACATGTCTTGGTACACGATAAATATTTGCCTAATGTCCTTTTCCATCGCAACAATAACATTCAATTTCTGAACCATTTGCCTTTGGCTTCTCATCTTTCCCTTTCCACTTTTGGCAGTTATTTTTCTTTGGGAGGTGATTAACACCAGGAAAATTTCTTCCTTTTCCAGGCCACGACTACGGCCACGACCACGAATAGGGCCACGACCTTTTTCCACGCTTAGCATAATGGGAATACACCTCATCCACTTCAGGAAACGGTGTAGGCACAATAGGTCGATTTTCGTGATTTCTCATGAGCAAGTCGTTATTTCGTTCAGCCATAAGAGAGAAATCAACTCAGAGTACTTCTTGAAACCCTTCTCTCGGTATTGCTGTTGCAAGACCATATTGGAAGCATGAAACATTGTGAATGTTTTTTCAAGCACATCATAGTCAGTGATAGTATTGATATGCTCAAATTACACCTTAAAATAGTGTAAGCGGTCGATTGTCAAATATAATAACCTAACAAGGTTGGGTCGAATCCCATGGAGAACAATATGGAGGCGATTAGGAATGTAAGAGAATTATCAATTATCGCGCAATGCCAAACAAATAGATTTTGGTTTTTAAAATGTTTATAAATAAATTCTAAAATATAAACTAACCTAGAAAGCAAGTAAAATTATCAATGGAAAAAAGTATGAATGCATCGGGAATTACACTCCAGTAACGATCCAATGTATTTCACGATTTTACAAATATGAGCGAGTTGATGTTAATTAGCCACGGATAGTAATTCTTAATTAGATTTTTCCAAAGACTAATAAGACTTCCTAATTGAATTATTACTAACCCAATTAAGAGATTAAGTACACCGGGATATGGATACAAGTAGTTCAATCCTATCCCTAGGTAGAATCTATAAAATGATGGTTAAAGCCTCAAGTTCTCGTTAATTAATCTTTCCCAACCCCAAAATATATTTTCCAAAATTAACTCAGAGTTAATGGGAGAGTCCTAGGGTTAGCTAATCCCTTTGGAAACATTAAATAACAAGAATAATTAAAGAAACAATAACTCAGTTCATAAAAGATGAAAAATCATTGAATACATAAGCAAAATAAGGTATTTAATCCACACTTTAAACATGAATATTTCCATAAACAAGAATTAGCATTGGAAATAAATACTACACACTTAAATATTCTATACAAAGCAAGGAAATTAATAAATAAACATAAATGGGTAAGAAATCCTTAACACAAGCTTTAAATCTTCAAAACCCAAGTGTGTGTGCAAACCCTAGCTTCCACAAATGTTTTCTCTCTTCTTCTCTACTCAGAAATATATTTTACAATGCCAATGATCTGCCAAAATATCTGCTAGGTCGAGTATATGTGAGTTGGGAATAAGAAAATGTCATTTTACAATTCTGCCCAGTCCTGGTGCCCGTTGACCGCACCTGCGAAAGATTCCTCGCAGGTGCGGCTCCGCAGAAACGGACACACCATCGCAGGTGCGAGTCTGGGAATCATGAGCAATCTCCGTATACGCGGATGAAACGTAGCACCTACGATTCCGCAGGTGCGTGATTTACTTTGCATGTGCGGCTTTTACAGAGTTTAGCTCTTCTTCGCAGGTGTGTCCCATTCTCCGCAGGTGCGAGGTCGCACCAGCGGTCCAGAGTCCGCAGGTGCGGAATCACTGGAGGTTTTGTGCATTTTTCACCACTTTGTGCTCAACTCCACTCCAATTCAACACCAACCACTTCAGGGCATCATTTCCGTGAAATTCGAGCAATACACACTATAAACGACCTTATGTTATTATTGGGAGACACAAAATCTAACGAAAAGAGGATAAAACGAGTGGTAAAATCACCACTCGTCAACACCTCAACTTAAAGCTTTTGCTTGTCCTCAAGCAAATCAAAACCAACAAATGAGGTTCTACTATTTCAAGCACAAGTTGTGTTGCAATCATTTATAAATCACATTCTCCACTAAGCATTATGCTTATTGATTTGGTTGGTACTATCAATTAGGCTCAAGTATGCATCTTACCCGAATAACTCCCTCATAAAAAAAATACTTCAAGAAGTGCAAAAGGGGTTCCAAAATAATCAAGTGACAAGAATAAGCCTCAAGCAGTGACTCAAAAGCATTGTTCTACTACATATGCTCAACTCATTCATTTCTGGATATATCAATTTCACCAATCCATCCTAATTCATGTGCCCTCACAAGAAAGAAAGTCCCAAAATCACCATATTTACAAGAACAACACAAGGGACAAATTCACAAAGACACTCACTCTCACAAAGAATTTGAAGTGTTACAACATATCATGCCATAGGATTGCCCTTATTTTAATTCATCGCCTTTTCAAGAACATTCGGTTGGAGATTCCATAAGGACTTTTTAAGCTTGTAATGTAGGCTTAGGGAAGGGTTGGATAAACATTTTGGTACAAGTGACTACACCCTCCTTGAACACTACTCACATTTTTCTTTCTTGTTTGCCTTTGTTTCTTTTCAAACCAAATAGCCCTCATTGGCTCCTAGTTACCAACATCGAACCATTTTAAGTACCTCTCTAATTTTATTCAAGGCTCCATGTTTATATATATACAAATATTTCGTTTTCTTTTATTTTTCTTTTGGATCTTGAATAATTTCATGTGAACACTTTGAGGTATAGGTTCCTATAGTCAATATACAATCTTACCAATTCACAACTAGATACCACAACCCCAACTTAGGCTTTTATCCTCATTCTCAATGTTCAAGGAGAGACGGGTTCAAAAGAGGGAATTATTTTACAAAATGGGAAAGATTTGTAATGAGGTGACCAAAGAAAAGGTTAAAGGCTCAAATAGGGTAACTAGTGATAATATTTATGCAATGGTAAGCTTGAAAGGCAGAAGAGGTTTTTCAAATAATCCAAAGAATGCCTAAGGTCATTTCTCTAACCAACCGTAATTACCATTAGCATTGAAAGACTAACCGGGCAAGTTCTAGATGATGAAGCAAACACAAGAATTATTTACACAAACTCTAACACACATGGCACATGAACTAGTCAAGACGGATATAGTCCACTTCTTAATAAGAGAATCTAGAGCAATATCATTCAAACGAGTGGGCAAAGAGTCACTAAAAGAGCCAAAAATCTATCACAAAGATTATTCTACACCATACAACTTACTTGTTTTAATTCAAAATCAAAATTTGGAGGGGTACTCTTAATTCACATTTCACATAAAAGAGACTAATTGCTTTAGTACCAAATAATCCAAAAGTCTCATCCTAGCAAAACAAGACTAATTCCCTTAAGAAAGTTGACATACCATCTACAATAGGGAAAAGTCACCCAGTTCACTTCAAGAATGTTCCTTGGGAAAGAACCGTAGTCTAAAGAAAACCCAAGGAAACACTACCATAGATATAAAAATAAAAGAACAAAACTATTAAAGATAATATTAATATAAAAGCAACTAATACTAAAGAAGAAAACATAATACAAACTAAAAGCTACTAAAGAAAATAAATAAGGAAAGAAAAATAGAAATAAACTAATCACACCAAGCTCAACAAGAGTACATGACATAACAATATAAGCCGGGCAAGGGAACACAATATCCATACAATAAAGAAGCCCGGCAAGGGCACATCCACAAAGTCATAGTACAAATACAATATGCTCATAAAGCCACCCCCAACTAAATATATTGCATTGTCCCCACTACACAATATAAAAAATAAAGAACAATAGTTTGAGGGTCTCCCTGAGGTCTGCATCAGACTAGCAGACTGCATGAGAAAAGGCTAATCAGTGCTGCTGAGAGCTCTCGCCATCAGCATCCTCATCATACTCATCATCCTCAACATCTGTCACGAACGATTACTCCTCGCTATCCTCATCATCCTGAACTGGTATCCGCCTGCTCCGTTGTCCCCATTTAAAGATCGCTTTAATCCCTCTCCACATTTTTATCATGGATTTTCCCTTCTTTTTGTTCTTCTCATTTTCTTTGTCAAAAGATGACTTGAGGTCGACATGCGCCTTGGCCAAGATGGTATAGGAGGTATCGAGCTGGGCAACAGATGCTGCCATCTTAGCCTGCGTATCGAAGTAAGTCCAGATCACAGCTCTGGAGAAATAGTCAGGCGGGGGGTCAGAGTGTGAGGGCCCACAAGGGAGCTGTGACACTAACTCCCGAATGGATGCAAGCTGGGAGTTCATCTACCCAAAAGGTTCCTCAGTTGGGGAAGTCTGCGAGGAGGATCCGGCTTCTGCAGTAGTGGTGGTGACCTTCCTTTCTTTACTTTTCAGCACACTACATACGCCTATCACTCTCAGTGGGTAGAATTGCTTGTCTACCGGTATCCAATAATCTCCATCCCGTTCATCAACATGTGCACGCCGGCATAGCTCTGTAATCAACGAAGGGAACATCATAGATGTGCCACTCTGAAGCACGTATTCCTTTAGCTCCCGCACAATGTAGTGGCCGACATTCACAGGGATATCATCCAGGATACAAGCAATCATCAAAGCCCTGGAATATGGGACATCAGACATATTCCCCGAAAGGGGATACTCTGCTCGCGATGATATAGAGCCACATCTTTGCTTCAGCAGTAAAATCACCATAACTGATGCCCCTCTTCTTGGTAGCCCAGCTCACCCTATGACCCGGAGGACAAAACTTAGTAACTAGCCAACCACCATTTTCACAAGTGTCTTTTTCTTGCACAGGCTCGAGCTGATGATTGGGGAGCCCATAGAAGCCATTTATCTCTTCAACACCAAATTTCACAGTCTTTCCCCGTATGGTGATTTCATTATTCTGGAAGTGAGTCCGCCTCAGGTTGGCATAGAATTCTCTCACCCACTCTTCATTAGCCTTGCATGGATCGGGAGCAAAATAAGTCCAGCCGCTTGTAACTAGCCGGCCATAGAAATCAGGCAGAAGCTCCAACAATTTGTCCATGGCAATCCCTTTCTCAAGTATTAGTTTTTTGTGAGGAGATCATCATAATACTGGCTGTGGCATGCTGCAGATAAGAATCTAGAAGTATCAAAGTTCTCCTCAACATTTTCTTCAATTTCGTGACTCAAATAGGGATCGCCCGTCATGTTTGGATCTATATAAAGCTTAAAGTACCTTCAAAAAATTAAAATGAATTTAGTCAGGTAGTAGAACCTTGTTAAGCAAGTTAAAACATTGCAATTAGGTCAAAGAACCAGGTTGAACGGTTCCGGGAAGCCCCTGATGCAAGCTCACTAGAATTGCTAGAATTTGCCAGTTTCCGCACCTGCGAAACCTCAGCCGCAGGAGAGGTTGCGCATATGCAAAGAAATAAGCGCACCTGCAGACTTTGCTTAGCGGACCAGAAGTCGCACCTGCGAAGAATGACTCGCAGGTGCGAGGCCGCATCTGTGGATGATTTTTCGCACCTACGGATTTCGTCCAAGGGTTCAGTGCGCAGAAACGTTTTGACTATTTTTCTATTTGGTGCATGGTTTTGAACACTAATCTATACTAAAGACTTCCAGATTAGTGTACCAAATTGAGTTGTAACATCGTTAACACTGAATCTTTGGTACCTCGCTCAAAAATTTCTTTTGGACCATTTATCAAACATGTTGCAGGCAGTGGAGAATCGTTTCTTTTTCATAAAATTGAGGTACTCAGTTTCCCCTCAAAATGTTGGTTCACTGAGGCCAGCACACACTAATCTACTCTCAACCAAATCCTCACCCTACTATTACCCTAAATCAGAGGGGAAACAAAATAAAATATAGTTTCACAAGTAGAGTCTAGGAACGGTAGGATGTACGCACCCTTAACCTTACCCTGGGAGGGCAGAGAGACTGTTTCCGATAGTCCCTCAGCTACAGAAGGTAAGACAAGCCCTGATTGCAAGTAATGGAGAGACAAATAATTAGAAAACTAAATCGTAGATAACAACAGACAATATGAAAGTGGTACTGATAACAAGTAATAGCAAGATAACATACTTAAAAAAATGATTCCAAGGCAGCAAACGAGAATTTGAATGAAGTACAACTAGCAAACTACAGAACTATCGATGGCAAGTAACAACGGAACGAGACATGCGAATATAGCAAACTGAGGAAAAAAGGTACAGTACTACCATTAATACTATCGAGATAGAGAAGACAGAGGGAAATGCATGACTACCTACTAACTTTCTACTCTAATCTTCAACCTCCACATCCTTCTATCCAGGGTCATGTCCTTGGTTAGATCAAGCTGCTTCATGTCCCGCTTGATCACCTCCCCCCAAGACTTCTTTGGCCTACCTCTACCCCTCCTCTCACCTCCCAAGGCCAGCCTTTCTAATATCCTGGCAGAGGTATCTGTGCTTCTCCTCTTAACATGCCAGAACCATCTCAACCTTTCCTCACGCATATTTGCGTCCACATGGGCCACTCCAACCTTGTCCCGAATAACTGCATTCCTAATTTTATCCAACCTAGAATGCCCACACATCCATCTAAACTTCCTTATTTTCGTTACTTTCATTTACTTGCTGGACATGACAGTATTTGACTGGCCAACACTCTTCCTCATGCAACATAGTCGGTCTAACCACTACCTTCTAGAACTTACCCTTATGTCTCAACGGCGCATTCTTATCACACAAGACACCGGAAGCGAGCCTTCACTTCACGTACCCTGTTGCGATACGGTGTGTGACATCCTCATCTATCTCCCCATCCTTCTGAATTATAGATCCCAGATACTTGAAACTCTCTCTTCGGGAAATGACTTGCGTATCGAGTCTCACATCCACATCCGCCTCCTGGGTAACACCGCTGAACTTGCATTCCAAATATTCTGTCTTGGTCTTGCTCAACTTGAAACCCTTAGACTCCAGGGTCTATCTCCAAATCTCCAACCTCTCATTAACGCCACCTCGCGTCTTATCGATCAGGACTATATGATCCACAAATAACAAGCACCAAGGCACCCCACCTTGAATGTGACGCGCCAAAGAATCAATTTCCAGTTAAAACAAAAATGGGCTAAAGTTTGATTCCTGATGCAACCCCATCTCAACCGGAAAGTAATGAGACTCTCCTCCTGCTGTCCTAACCTGTGTCTTACCTCTATCATACATTTCCTAAATTACTCTAATATACGCTACAAGCACTCCTCTAACATCCTAACATCTCCATAGAACCTCTCTTGGTAATTTGTCATAAGCTTTCTCCATGTCAATGAACACCAAATGCAAATCCTTCTTCACCACCCTATATTACGCCACCAATCTCCTCACAATGTTCATGGTCTCAGTAGTCGAACGTCCCGACCTAAAACCAAACTGGTTCACGAAAATTGACACACACATCCTCAACCTCCCATCAATCATCCTCTCCCACACTTTCATCGTATGTCTTAACAACTTGATACCCCTATAGTTGTGGCAGTTGTGGACATCCCCCTTGTTCTTGTACAACGGGATTATTGTACTCCGCCTCCACTCTTCGGGCATTTTCTTCGTCCTAAATATGACGTTAAACAACCTAGCAAGCCATTGCAATCCCTCCTTACCCACGCTCTTTAAGAATTCCACTGGGATCTCGTCCGACCCTGTCGCTCTACCCCGATTCATCTTGCGCATATCCCATAAAACCTCCCCCACTCATATACGTCTACAGTACCCGAAATCTCGCTGCTGCTCCGAGTACTCCAACTCTCCCAGCACAATGCCCCTATCTCCCTCTTCATTCAAGAGTCTATAAAAGTAAAACTGCCATCTCTGCCTAATCTATGCCCCCTCCAATAAAATTCTTCCCTCCTCATCTTTTATGCATCTCACTTGGTCCAGATCCCGGGTCTTCCGCTCCCTCACCTTCGCTATCTTCTACAACTTCTTGTCCCCGCCTTTATCCCTAATTTCTTCGTATAAATGACTAAACTCCGGGTCTTAGACACATTAGCTTCCAACTTTGCCTCCTTGCTCGCTTTCTTATACCCCTCCATGTTTGCACTCTTCTACCCCTCGTCTATCCTCTCTACTAGCTTCAAATATGCCTCTTTCTTGGCTTCCACTTTCCTTTGAACCTCTTCGTTCCACCACCAATCCCCTTTATGGCCACTGAAAAAACCCTTTGAGACCCCTAACACCTCTCTAATACAAATTGTTATCATAGACCACACACAACTCGCATCCCCACCACTCCTCCAGTCCCCCATAGCCAGCAACTTCCCCCCCTCCTCCCCTACCCCAACTCCTGGGCCTTGTGCTTAGTGAATGCTCCCTACCTGAACCTAGGTATACCAGACATAGCCCTCTTCTTCATCGTCCACCTGATCTCTAAGTCCATAATCATAAGAATATGTTGGGTCGTAAGATTCTCATTCATGATGACCTTTTTGTCTGTGCATAACCTCTATCACACTTCCGGAGAAGTAGATAATCAATTTGGGTCTTGGCCACCGTACTCCAAAAAGTTATCAGGTGCTCCGCCTACTTCAGGTAACACGAGTGAGCTATCACCAGCTCAAAAACATTAGCGTACTCCATCAGCGAAGTACCTCCTCCGTTTCTATCTCCAAAACCGTAGCCACCATGCACACCGCCATATCCCCCAGGCGACCTCCCAATGTGGCCGTTAAAATCACCCCCTATAATAAGCTTCTCGGTTGATGGTATATCCGACACCAACCCATCCAAATTTTTCCAGAAGCGTATTTTAATCTCCTCGTCCAAACCCACATGAGGCGCGTAAGCACAAACTACACTCAGAGTATACCCTAACATGACTATCTTAATGGCCATCAACCTGTCATTCATTATTTTTGCACAGGTTTATTTAAGAAAGAAGATGTTGGTAAAGATCCAAACAAATATGGGAAAGAGAATATCTTGTGAAGAATTTATCAAGGAAGATTATTTAGAGATTTAATCTCCAAGCGTCATAGAAGGAATAATATTTGAAAGTGAAATTTCAAATATTGAATGGCTTTCTACAATATCAAAAGAAGACTCTACAGAAATTATGGAGGAGAAGTTCTTAAATATCCTGAAAAGACATTTGCTAAAATCCTAGAGAAGATCTATTATTTTCTGCAAGGAAGATACTATTTGGAAAAGATACTACAAGGCCAAGGAAGAATATATTCTCTATGGAATGAAAATATATATGAATATAGTACAATCTATATTATGGAAAGAGATTATTTTCCAAGACCTACTAAAGAAACACTGGAAAATTATGGAAGAATGCTTCCTAGAGTTTTGGACAAGATCCACTACGTATGGAAGAAAGGAATATTCTTACTACAATATCATATTAAGAAATTATATTTCCAAGAATAGAGAAGAAAATCACAGTGAATGGATTGAGGTTAAATATAGGAAATGATCTTGCACAAAAGGAAAGAAGGTAGCTAATATTCTAAAAGGAATATTTTGCAAGTTCTTACATAGGTAATGAATAAGGAGATGTTGGTGATGAGTTATAAAACGAATGGGATCAATCATTAAAGAATCATTCCTTAAATCAAGATTCTCTCCTAATAAGATAAAGAAGCGCAAGTCCAAGCATAGTAAAAGGAATCATCAAAGGTTTTTTATATTATATAAAGGAGATTTTCTGTTCAAACATATTCGAAGTACTCATTTTATGGAAAAGGGAATTAATGATGTCGCTAGTACAAAATGAATATCATGCTCTCAAAAAGGAACCAAGAACTTTAACTCTGAGGAAAATCAGTAATCCATATAAAGGAAGATCGTCAACAAATATGAAGTGAAGATACTGGATCAAGAGGAGCAACTATTTATAGAAGAGCTGAAGACATTTTGTAGTACCAGTTTCGCAGAAAATTTTCCTACTCTTTCTACATCTTAGTCAAGCACTGTATTCTTAAGCTTACTAGTGTCATAAAAGATAGAGAGAAAGGGAAAACTACTGAGAGGTTGTGTCATTGTTCGTTTCTTTGATGAGCGAGTGAAAATCAAAGTGTCGGTGTTGGTGAGCGAGTGAAAACCAACCCTTTGTTTGTTGTTGGTGAGCGAGTGAAAAACCAACCTTGTCAATGCTGGTGGTGATTGCCGAAAACCACAAAGGTTGTACTCAATTCAATTTATGAAGAGATCTAAAATACAACAATCTTGCAACCCAAGAGGACTGGATTAAGATACCACATTGGTTCCAAACCAGTATAAAAATTCTTGGTGTTATTTATTTTACTGGTCTCATATTTTACATCTTACCGTTTGTTATGAGTAGTATCTGTTTAAATCGAAAGGCCTAACAGATATTCGCAGGTTGTCTCTGCATCAGTCGACTTAGTCTATACTATAGTCGACTAATTTCTTAACAGGCGTACAACTCACCCCTCCCATCTTGTACTTTTAATTGGTATCAGAGTTAGGTTTCACATCTTTATTTTTTTCTTAACACCAAGTGAGAAAATATACATGGTAGGTCGTCAAATTATTGGAATCGTACTTCAAGAGGGTTACTCAACAAGAAAGCCACCATACTTCAATAGTCAATACTATAGCCATTGGAAGGAAAGAATGGAGGTTTATGTTCAATCAATAGATTATCGAGCTTGGCTAGTTATTCAGAATGGACCAAGGCCTATCCGAACAACAGTGATGGAAAGAAGCTTGTAAAAAGGGCTTCCATATTTGACTACACGAAAGAACAATTGGATATCATGCAAACAAACGCTAAAGCAATTAACATGCCCTATTGTGCGATTAGTGAAGAAATAGATAAGAAATATCTACCTATGGGACAGATTGGAAAATATCCATGGGGACACCAACAAGCTTAAGAAAATTGAATCCAAGTCAAATTTTGAAGAATCTGAAAATGATGAAGATCATAAAGACTTGGCCGTAATACCCTGGATGAGAAAAAAGAAGAATAAAAAGAAGCAGAATAGAAAATCTCGTTCCATCAAGAATCATCAAAAGAACCACAAGAATGAGGCTCAACAACTAGAGAATATATGCTGCTACAAATGTGGTAAACCTGGACATATTAAATTAAAATGTCCTAACCTCAAGAAGAAAAAACATAGAATCTCAACTTAGAGGGACGAGGATGATCAAGAATAAATGACAAACATATCTCTCAAGGAAAGAGGAGAAACTAACAAGGTGTGCCTTAATGCTATTATGGATTGTGATCACAAAAGCGACGAGGAAGAATCTGACAAAGAAAACAATCACGAAAGAAGGCAGAACTTATGTTTTATGGCAATGGGTGAAACTGACAAGGTATGTCCTACTCCTATTATATATTGCGATAAATGTGATGAATTGCAGGAAAATATAGAATTCGTCCTCTGACCTTGAGAAATTTCTCTATGAATATAATAAGTTGAGGAGTGAGAAGAAAGATTGGGAGATCCAACTTGAAGACTATAACAAGTTGAGAAATGAAAAGAAAGACCGGATACTCAGCTTGAAGAATATATGGTGGAGAAAAACTTACTTAATGAAGAAAATTTTGAGATTCGCAAAAAAATAAGCAGCTTGCACAAATCCCCCAGCCACTACTTTGATCGATCAGAGCCGTCTCCTTGGCATAACAACAATAAGTCGACTGTGAAGGGATATACTGGTAAACGTACTACTTTAAACAAGTTGACTGAAGAAAGTTCCAAGTCAAATAATAAGGCAGCTGCATGTAAACATTCGTCTTCTCATATTACATGCCATTATTGTGGTAATTTTGGACATAAAGTATTTGCATGCAATTATGCAAAAATTTGTGTTAGATCGAAATATGTTTGGAGGGTTAAATAGATATATGCATCTCCAATTACACTAGCTACTAACCCTCAAGGATCCAAAAAGTTTTGGGTATTAAAAACAAATTAATTTGTTTTGCAGGAATTCTGAGTCCAACCATAAAAGGGATAAATGATATTTGCATAACCGCTGGTCAATGAACATGCTTATAGATGCTTCAAAATTTTACACATACTCTATAAAGGATGAAGAAACTATTACATGTTCTGGTAAAACATGAGTAACTGGTATCAATAAAGTTTACTCAAGACTCTTTTGATGCATAATAAGGTGATGCATGTCTAGTTACTATTTTTTTTAAAGGTGTAAAATGATAAGTATATGTTGCTTGATCCGACTAGCTACATTATATTACTATTCTGTTTGGTGTTATTTTTATCCTTCATTTAGAAATTTTGAGTGGCACAAATGTATGTCTTGCATGAACCATGTCATTTGTAGAAACATTAGAATAAGCAAGTGCACATGCACTTTTTTATGTCGTCATGTGCTTAAGGTATTTTTTTAAAGAGAATTACTTCTGATATTTATTCTCTTGGTGGGAGTATCAATATTCTTTTTAAATTCAAAAGGTTGTTTAACCTAGAGGCTACTATATTGTGCATATGTGGAGATACTCAACCATTCCAACGCTCAAAAGCTTAGAAGGTACAGGTATATGGTCCAATTGATGTTTATCCATACTTTTACTTAGATCATGTTTCTTATTAAGCAAATGGTGCATTTGAAATAATCATGATGTGAGTTATAGTACTTGTTCAACATTTTTTTCGGCGTCATAACATGATTTCTCACATATTTAGTTTGGCGCGTGAATTGAATTTTTTCTTTAGAAGAAAGCATCATTTCTACATAAATTGTATTCATTGGCCTATATATCCTTTAATATTTTTTCATTGGATCATATCTTCAATGAAATTCTATCTGAGCTACGTGAAGGAAGAAAAATCAATTTTTGGTTATCTTATTTTCTTTGGTTGTAATTGTCTTGGTAAGACTCTTGGCATACTCCATATTCATTACTACTTACGATCTTATGAAATTCAGAATACTAGTTTTAGAGAAATCTCAACATGCACGTTTTTCTTTACACTATTACTTTTCTAAGCAATTGTGAATAAGGAAGGAGACAACTTGTAGTAGATTGCTAGCAATAAACTGATAATGGCACACATGCTTGTTGAACTAGACATTCATGAAGAAGCATTAACTGATGAATGATTGATTCTAGCAGAGCAAGATTTGTTGAACAATCAAAAGCATGGAAATACACTACCAAGCAAAGGAAATGCAATCATGGATATCTAACAAGAAGTTTGGTAAGATTGGTAAGGTTGTGAAAATTATGTGTAAACTTGTAGCTCAAAGTTTCACAACAAGAAGGTTTGTTTCTTCCTAGAGAGTTTTGTTAGAATATCATTTTCCATGTGCATATTACAAAGTATGTAAACTATTTTTACATAGATGTTGAAATATTTTTTAAATGATTTGGAAATTGCATAATATTATTCTCTAGCCTCTTTCTGGAAATGAAGGGGTTTTCCCACATTCTCGTGACCAAAACTAGTTATCATTTGAAACAAATTCATATTTATCATCTGGTGTTGGGTACTACTAACCAAAAGCATGTCAGAATTTTTTTAAGCCTATGGAAGAAGATCAGTTTGGAAATGAACAAGATGGAGAATTATCCTTTATCTTCACATAATGTGAATCAAAAAGAAAATTAGTAAGTCCACCAATCGAATAAAGTATCCAGATGCAAACCTTGCAGGAACAAAGTGGACTGAAATAGAAAATACGAGATGGAGATTTTTTTTAAAAATTCTCATTTCATGAAAAAGACAAAAATAGAGCACGAGGCAGAACATATGTCATTAGATTACTTGTGTCAGAAAGTATTTTAGAAATCTTCCTGGAGGACATTTACCAGCATCTTGTAGATAAATCCTAGCGTATCCTTTATGGTAGAAATGATTTGTTATCATGTTATCTCATTTATGTTTATCGTTTGTGTGATTTTAGTCTATGATAGCATGTCTGCGATTCCTTTCCATTAGAACTATTTTTAAATAGATTCAAAAATGTGTTGTCCTGCTCTACGTTTTTTAGAAGTCTAATAATTATCCTCAAATATTTGAAATTGTCTTAGGTTGACCTAAATGAACTACAGTTTGTCGTGCTTCGTATGGTCAACAATGATTTGATTACTCAAAAAAATTTCCAACTGAATCAAACAAATGGTATTGATTGCTTAGTGTTTGTTATACATGTCGTTGGTTTTTCTGGGTGAATTAATGGATTGTGCATTCATATAATTGAGAGATTATTGGAATATACATTATTTTAATTGAGAGTATTCTTTATTATTGGTTATAGTAATTCATATCCTATTCCACCCTTTTGATGATGACAAGAGGGGGAGAACATAATGTGTACAAAGGCTCAAAAATTCAGCTAGAATGTCTGGATACAGGGGGAGCATAACTGGGGAATGCATAGAATGAGGGGAACTTCACACTTGATGTATCACATGCATTTCGAGAAGATGACTTATGGAAAGTAACCAACTTATCTAGCTTATCCCATTACTGCCTTTAATTAAGTATTTGATTAATTTTTCTTATTTTGTACTCAATGATTTTCCATCATCAAAAAGGGGGAGATTGTTAGCTTCAACATTTCATGTATTAATTTTGATGATACCAAACAAACATAATTATTAATCAAATAACATTTACTTGTGGTAATCTTATTTTTGCATAGGTTTATTTAAGAAAGAAGATGTTGGTAAAGATTCAAATAAATATGGGAAAGAGAATATCCTGTGAAGAAGTTATCAAGGAAGATTATTTAGAGATTTAATCTCCAAGCGTGATAGAATGAATAATATTTGAAAGTGAAATTTTAAATATTGAATGGCTTTCTACAATATCAGAAGAAGACTCTACGGAAATTATGGAAGGAAAAGTTCTTAAATATCTTGAAAAGAAGTTTGCTAAAATCCTGGAGAAGATATATTATTTTGTGAAAGGAATATCCTATTTGGAAAAGATACATGTCACGACCCCAAAACCCAGACCGGCTGTGATGACTCCTATCTTGGAACTAGGCTAGCCAATATACCACATGTTTACAATTTCTTTCAAAATCCCAATCCAATTTCAAGCATTTCATAAGATATATAGAGTTTACTAATTAAGTAGGCTAATAAACAATGCCACCAACCCCAAAACCCGGAGCCAACATGTCATGAGTATCTAAGAAAAATAAGCCAAAGGTATACTATTATAATACAAAACCTCTGAATAAATAGCTAGATACAACAAGAAGGGAAAACAGAGATGCTAATGCTCGGTATCTACACTTGAATTTGTATACAGGGGTGCAGGGAGTAATGTGAGTATGCCAACTCAGTAGTAATGAAAATAAATCAAGTCTAACTGGCAAGAAATCACATAAAAATCAATGTCATCAATTCACAATATGCACAACCTTTCTTTCCAACAGTATAAACATAGATATATGAAATCATCATGCCTTAAAACCAACTTCAGAAAAGTCCTTTGAAGAATGAATATATTTAACAACTTCAAACCGAAAGATTTAGTATGAAAATGAAATGAATCATATAGACTCCCCTCGGGCAAAACATATTTCATAAGTCCAGAGTGAAAGTAGTAAAAATCATAGGTAGCCCCTTGGGCAAAACATGTATCATAATCAGCCCCTCGGGCATACCTCACACTAACTCCTAATCAGTCACTCAGCACCTCACAGTCGCTCAGCACCTCACAGTCACTCATGCCTCCCAATCCCTCGTCACTCGGCACTCTGTTCACTCACTGGGGGTGTGTGCAGACTCCGGAGGGGCTCCTTCAGCCCAAGCACTAATATCAATCCACCTCATGGCATATCATATCCACAAAATCAGGCCCTCGTCCTCACTCAGCAGTACCACTCAAATAGCCCCTCGGGCGAATAAGTAAAATAGGGTACTCGACCCAAAATATCATTTTTAAATCTCAAAGTAGTGTAAATCAGGCTGAGTTTCGAAAACAGTAAGCACAATGTGGCTGAGTGAAATCATCAACAAATAGTGAGAAAAAATAGCAGTAAAAAGCCCCCGAGGGGGCTAAACAGATTGGAACGAGGCCCCAAACACGGCTTATAGCCCAAATAATTCAAAAATGTTTGAACATAATTTATCATAAGGTTTTGAGTAAAACATGCAACTCATTAGTTGCCGCGGAGAGGACCTAGTCAAATCCAAAAATCAGTGGGCGCCACATACTCGTCATCTGAGATGTGCGCCATTCTAAAATCATTGAGAAATATGTAATCCGGGGTTTATACCCTCAGGACAAGATTTATAACCTTTACTTACCTCTACCAGGCCACAACACTACTCCTTTATGCTCTTGCCCCTCAAATTGGCTCCCGATTGCTACGACTCTAGCCAAACCAGATTAACATCATCAATATATATCAAAGGAACACAACCCAATCGAAGACTATCAAATTATAGAAGAATCTCGAAATTCGGCCAAACCCGAACCCCGGGCCCACGTCTCGGAATTTGATAAAATTTGCATCACTAGAATCCTCATTCTCTTGCGAGTCTACCCATACCAAATTTACTAAAATCCGACCTCAATTGCCCACTCAAAATACCAAAAGAATTTTCCAAATTTTCTTCCCATTTTCCAAACTTTTCTACTTTAATTCCTCAAATTGCATGGTGAAAATCAAGACAAATTCATGAAATTGAACCAAAAATGATTGAAGAACACTTATCACAAGAACGCCGCTGAAAAGCTCGTCCAAAATGTCCTTTCCCCGAGCTCTCTAATGGAAAAACAAGTTATGGCCAAGAACCCCCGAAATAGAACGTAAAATGTGTCTGCCCAGGCCTCTTTCTTCACTGTGATCGCGGAAGCTCCCACGCGATCGCGAAGAACAAATCCGCTGCCCCATCAAATTCCACTACGCGATTGCAGACATCCATACGCGATCATGATTCAGCAGGACATAAACCCATGCGATCGCGAACCACTCTACGCGGTTGCGAAGAACAACGGCTCACCCGACTCACGCGCCCTTTAACTCTATGCGAAAGCGAACAACACCACACGATCGCACTGCACAACAACCTCACACTCACGCGATCGCGACCTCGACCATGCGATCGCATATAACTAAAATCCTGCTATCCCCTGCTAGGTCTACGTGATCGTGAACACCCTCCCCTGACCGCGTAGAAGGAAACCAGAAACACACACCAACAAAAATCTGCCAAGTTTTCAAGCCAAGAGTTGGTCCCTTAACGACCCGACACACACCCGATGCCCTCGGGACCTCAACCAAACATACCAACATATCCCATAATATCATTCAACTTAGTCGAGCCTCCAAAACACCAAAAACAACGCAAAAATACCAAAATCACATCAAATTCAAGCCTATGAACTTTAAAACTTCCAAATTTCGCCAACTACGCCGAAACCAACTAAAACACCTCCGATTGACCTGAAATTTTGCACACATACCCAAAATGACATTACGGACCAGTTCCAACTTCTAGAATCCCATCCCGATCCCGATAGCCTATTTTCCACTACCGACCGGAAATCGCCAAAATCTAACTTTCGCCAATTCAAGCTTAATTCTACATCGGACATCAAAACCTCATTCCGAACACACTCCTAAGTCCCATTTCACCTAAAGAAGCTATCTTAGCCATAAAATCCACATTCTGAAGTCGTTCACCAATAAGTGAACTCTCACTTGACTTTCTAAACTTTTAGGCTACTTTAGGAGACTAAATGCCTCAGTTCTCACCATGACCACTCCGGACCCAGACCAACTGAACCAACATAACAAAACAGGCTAGAAATATATGACAAATGCATAAATGGGGAAAACAGGGTAAATGTCACGGAACGACCGGCAGGGCCGTTACAATACTACACGGCCATGGAAGAATATATTCTCTATGGAAAGAAAATATATTATGAATATAGTACAATCTATATTATGGAAAGAGATTATTTTCCAAGACCTACTAAAGGAACACTGGAATATTATGAAAGAATGCTTCCTAAAGTTTTGGACAAGATCTACTACGTATGGAAGAAAGGAATAGTCTTACTATAATATTATAATAAGAAATTATATTTCCAAGAACATAGAAGAGAATCACAGAGAATGGAATGAGGTTAAATATGGGACATGATCTTGCACAAAAGGAAAGAAGATAGCTAATATTCTAAAAGGAATATTCTGCAAGTTCTTACATAAGTTATGAATACGGAGATGTTGATGATGAGTTATAAAAGGAATGGGATCAATAATTAAAGAATCATTCCTTAAATCAAGATTCTCTCCTAATAATATAAAGAAGCCCAAGTCCAAGCACGGTAAAAGTAATCGTCAAAGGTCTGTTATATTATATAAATGAGATTTGCTATTAAAATATATTTTGAAGCACTCATTTTATGGGAAGGGAATTAATGATGTCTCTGGTACAAAATGAATATCATGCTCTCAAAAAGGAACCAAGCACTTAAACAATGAGGAAAATCAATAATCCATATCAAGGAAGATTTTCATCAAATATGAAGTGCAAATACTGCATCAACAGGAACAACTATTTAAAGAAGAGTTGAAGACATTTCATAGTACCAGATTCGTAGTCAACTTTCCTACTCTTTGTACACCTTAGTCAAGCACTGGATTCTTAAGTTTTCTTGTGTCATAAAAGATAGAGAGAAAGGGAAAACTACTGAGAGGTTGTGTCATTGTTCATTTCTTTGGTGAGCGAGTGAAAACCAAAGTGTCGGTGTTGGTGAGCGAGTGAAAACCAACCCTTTGTTCGTTGTTGGTGAACGTGTAATGAACCGATCCATTGTTATGAGAGTTTAGCCCCGTATTCCATGTTTCTGATTTATCATGTGTTGTTTGGCTAATTAATGTGGAGTTGAGCCAGTTGGTTCGGGTTCGGAGTGGTCGTGGTGAGAAACGTCGCTTAATTTGGCCGAATGGTTGGAAAATTTAACCTTGAGTTGACTAATAGGTAAACGACCTCTGAATGTGGTTTTTATGGACCGAATATCTTTGTTTGGTGATTTGGGACTTAGGAGTGTGTTCGGAATGTTTCTCGGAGGTCCGGAGTAGAATTAGGCTTGAATTGGCGAAATTTAGTTTTTGGCAATTTCCAGTCGGCAGTGGAAAATTAGCTATCAGGGTCGGAATGGAATTCCGGAAGTTGGAACAGGTCCGTAGTGTCATTTGGGATATGTGTGAAAAATTTCAGGTCATTCGAACGAAGTTTGGTTGGTTTCGTCATCATTGGCGAATTTCGGAAGTTTAGAAATCTTAGGCTTGAATTCCGAGTTAATTTGGTGTTTTGATGTTGTTTTGGATATTCCGAGGGTTCGACTAAGTTTGAGTGTGGTTATATGAGGTATTGGTATATGTGGTTGAGGCCCCGAGGGGATCGGGATGATTTCGGATGGCCGTCAGAGAATTTGAATGTTGGAAATCTGTTGGTGTTGCTGCTGTCCTGGTATGGCCGCACCTGCAGATTGGGAATCGCAGGTGCGATTGATGTGTGCAGGTGCGCTACGATTACAGCAGGTGCGGTTATGCGACTGCAGGTGCGACGTTTTGTAACTTAATGAAGAACCGCAGGTGCGTTTATTTTTCGCAAATGCGGAAGTCGCAGGTGCGAAGTAGTGACCGCAGATGCAGTTTAGCTGGGCAGAAGATGTATAAGGACCCCTTCACAAAATTTGGTCATTTTTCCTCTAGTTGTTTTCGGACTTGGAGCATTTTGAGAGGAATTGAAGAGGGATTCGAGGGGTAACACCTTGACGTAATATTTTTGAACTCAATACTCGATTATATGATGTTATTTAACGGATTAGACATGGAATCTATGGAAATTAAGGGTTAAAATTGGGGGATTAGGACTTGAAATTGGAGACAATGATTGGGGGTTTTGATGGGCCATTTGGGGTCCGATTTTGATGTATTTGGTATGTATGAACTCGTAAAAGCGTAAGAATTCTAGTTTTGTGATATTTATCAGAATCCGAGATGTGGGCCAGGGGGTCGGATTTGGCCGATTTCGAGATTTTTGGTATAAATTGGTTATTTTCGAGTGGGCTTTGTCCTATAGTATATTTTGATTAAATGAATTTGTTTATGAATAGATTCGGGGCGTGCTGAGGTCGAGTCGAAGGGAAAAGGCACGCCAAGTAGTTTTTGTCCGATTTGAGGTAAGTAATGGCTGTAAATCTTGTCCTGGGGGTATGAAACCACAGACTTCACATTGTATCATCGGTTTTGAGTGACGCACATGCTAGATGGCGAGTGTGTGGTGTACACGGTTGGGGGATCGTGGCTTGGTCTGTCCCGTAGCAACTATTAAGTTGTGTATTTGATTATAAATCATATGATACTTCATGTTTTAAAGATGTGTACTATGTTTTGGGCTGAAGGCCGTATTTGGGCCTCGTTCCATGTGTTTGGACCCCTTGGGGGTTTTTACTGATATTCCTCACTGTATAGACTAATGATTTACACACTGTCATATTATATTTAACTGATTTTGAAACTCATTCTTTTGTACACTATTTTGAGAAATAAAATGATATTTTGGGTCGAGTACCTCGTTTTACTGATACCCCGAGCGGCTTTCTGAGATGAATCCGACTAAGTGAGACCGGTGCCTATGTTCTGAGGATATTAAGGTATCGAGCTACACGCCGCAACATGTTATATTTTTCATGATGACTGAGTAAGGCTGAGGGCCTGATTTGTGAAGATATGATATGGGATCGGGCTGCACGTCACAGCATGTTATTGATAGGCTGAGTGCCAGAGTGATTGATTCCATGATTTGGCTTGTTATAGCGCTTGGGCTGAAGGATCCCATCCGGAGTCTGTACACCCAAGTGAGCGCAGGTATCTAATGAGTGCGAGTGCCGAGTGTTGACTGACGAGTGATTGGGAGGCATGAGTGACTGTGAGGTTTACCGAGGGGCTGATACCGAGTGATTCTGAGGCATGGTGAGTGACTAATTCTGAGTGATGATTTGCCCGAGGGGCGGTTTATGATACATGTTTTTCCCGAGAGGCTATTTATGATTTCTATTATTTCTATTCTAAATTATCTTGATTTGTATGGAAACTGTTGAAAAGTACATTTTAATGTAATTTTACTGAAATCGACCTTTAACTGTTTCAAATTATCGTATCTGTGATTTTGAAAGAAGATTTGTATTTACCGTGAATTGATGACTTGTTTCATGCGTTTCGTAATTCTCATACATTATTTGCTTTCATTGGCGTATTCACATTACTCCCTGCACCTTGTGTACAGATGTATGTGCTAGGGCAGAGTGAGATTTTTACCTGACTCAGGGATTTCTTGAAGATTTGCGAAGTAGTTGCACGCGTCCGCAACCCTGCTTTCTACCTCTTATTATTATAAAGCTTATGTTCCAGACTTGTATATTTTTTATAGTTTCTCTTGACCAGTGACTCCCGAAACTTAGGGTTGTATTTAACATTCGGCGTAGCTTTATCTATTTTAAAAATGATTAAACGAAACCTTTATGGATTATCAGTTTAGTAATGATATAAATGAAAGATACTTTACGTTGTGGGTGTTAATTTGGCTGGCCTAGTTCCTAGATAGGGGCCATCACGACTAATTTAGATTTGGGGTCGTGACAAGTTGGTATAAGAGCCTAGGTTACATAGGACTCACCGGTCATGAGCATGATTAGTAGAGTCTTGCGGATCAGTACAGAGACATTTGTACTTATCTTCGAGAGGATGCAGAACCCTTAGGAAAAATCTCACATTCTTGAATTCTTGTCGTGCGAATCCATTTATTTAGCCAAAAGCATAACTCTTTGAATCCATTTCATGTATTCGAATGCGCACGTGAGCGCTCGGTATCAGCTGCGCATCGACTGCCTGTGATTTCCATAGGTGAGGTATGAGATGTGATTTTAGCATGTTGAGAAGGGGCCAGTTTGGAGGACTTGAGGCCGTGTTTTTGTATGTGGCTTGAGTGCTGAGATTTCGATTGTGTGAGCACATGCATTTGGGACTTATATGTTTGTTTGTGTCCTCATTAGTGGGATCTTATGACTGGATAATTATGTGGTGAGTGTGATTCGATGGTGAGATGTGTTCATATTGTTTGATTGTGACAAAACGAATGGGCTGGAGATGTAGCTAGAACCATTGAGTGTTTGACCTCTGTCTCGAGTTGGCATATGGCTTCAAGTTGTAAGTGTATTGGAAGATCCCTCATGTTGATTAGTTGTGGAGTGAAGCGGATCTTTCTATTATGTTATGAGTTCCTGGTGATGTTTTTTGGGCTAACCAATGCCCCAGTAGCATTCATGTAATTGATTAACAGTGTATTCCAGCCGTAATTACACTCCTTTGTTATTGTATTCATTTATAGCATCTTGGCGTACTTACGTGGCGAGGAGGAGCATACTCAGCATTTGAGGAGGGTTTTATAGATATTTACGGAGGAGAAGCTTTATGCAATGTTCTCCAAGTGTGAATTTTTGGCCCAGTTCAGTAGCATTCTTGGGGCACGTGGTGTCCAGTAAGGGTATTCAGGTGGTCAGACGAGTGTGGATAGAGCTTCAGAAGCTCAAGATTTCTTTGACCATAGCTCTAGTGTTAGTTCTGCTATCAGCTTCAGGTTCTTATATCGCGTATCTTGATGCCTCGAGGATAAGCATTGGTTGTGTTTTAATGTAGGAAGGTATAATGATTGCGTGATAGCTATGATTTTTGGAAGGGTATATATATGATATCAGTTTGAGGCTAAGCAGGCGGGGTTATCTCCTGCGGGGTGTCCTGAGGTTGTGTGTTCCTTAGGTGGTATTATAGCAGTGCTCTTTTACCAGTAAAGGTTATATGTCGTATGTTGAGTTTAGATCGCTTGTGGAAGTTTCCACGGCTGTTGCAATGGTGAATGAAAGATTGCATGTGATTTGAGATGTTAAATGGTTTGAGTCATATATGAGCTTATGAAGGATTTATTTGAATCTCACGGTGGTATGGCGGCGGTGTTAAAATATGGGCATTGTGAGATATTGATTGTTTTGATCTATGGCTTTGAGCCAAGTGGGGGAGGCTTCTAATGATAAGTTGGTCGCACGATTATGCGAGGCATTGTGTTTAGTTCGAGGTATACTGGTGAATCAGTTATGACCTGCGGAGGTGGAGTCTGAGATGACTCGAGTAATGGAAATATTTTGATACAGGTGGTAATGTACTCTATGGGTAAATGAGTTTTATTGAATGATTAAGTTGTAATTGTAAGGGTGTATCGTGTGCGGAGTAGGAATTTTCGTGCTTGCTTCGAAGAGTGGATTACTTCCTAGTAGGTTGGTGTGCAAATAGGGCCAGGACTTTTGGTCTATTTGATCAGTTTAACTAAGGTTTACGTTGGAGGGTGTCCGGACTTGTGGCATTTCTACATTATCATGGATTCTACATATCAGTATCAGGAAACTGAAGGTAATGGCTTTAGATTCGCAGGAAGTCTCTTCAGGGTAAGTTTTTGAATATGGTACTTTTGGGGGTATTTGAGAGAGTATCCAGCGGCTTACGAGCCTTAGACGGTGCGTTATTATGCTTGGGTCTCGTGTGGTGAGTCTACGTTGAGAATTGCGGTATTATGGCAAGGAGAAGTATCAATTCGAAGGTAAGTCAGTAGGAACTCGGATGAATAGGAGAGCTTTGTAGTAGGTCGAATCGGCATGGTAAGGGATATGATTAGATTTTTTAGTGTTTATGAGGTAATGAGTTTTTACAGGTGTTTCTCAGCAATGCTCTTGGGTTTTGGTGACCTATGTAGCTTGGTTGAGTTAGAAGGATTCAGTCCTGATGGTTTGGTGTCGTACAAATGGGATTCAGAGAGTTCTTGATGTTTTCTACTACGGTTAAAGATGTGCATTATCAACTGGCATGAGGAGCATGTGATGTATTGTGATTTTGCTTCTAGATGGGATCAAATGTATGTTTTTGGCTAGTTGGGTGCGTAGTTTCTTGTTGCTCGGACAAGATTATAAAGTTCTCATATTTATCATAGGATGGCATGGTGTATGCAGTATGTTGGGTAGAGACTGAGATTGCATGTGTGAGGTCACTGTTCAGTTCTGGAAGGAAAGTCATAAATTCTTAGGCGGCATGGGCATTTTCAGATGACTAGGTAGATGATATCACTATTGGGTGGCTTGATGAGGGTATACATTTAAGAAAGGGCAATGTGTGGAGTTAAGTGTGCTTCATTGGTATTGCAACGCTCTCTTGTTGGATCGACTGCTGATATTCAAGATTGCTTGGTGACACGGAAGAATTATGGGGGTATCCCTCGTGGAATGATTGACTATGAAAATGTGTTATATATTCAAGCGGTGGAGTTGGAATCAGATATGGTAATTTGTGTGCTTCATGGACTTCAAGACTCAGAGTTCTCATAAACAGATTATTTTGTTGTTATGGACTGTGAAGATGCGAGCAAAGCTAGTCAGATGTTAGTAAATGCCATGCTTCAGTCATTGTGAACCTTGGGAGAGTTATCTATCTGCTGTGGGCGACCAGAGTTGATTTAGGGTTATTGGTAGGCCTAGTATGGGTGTGTGTTCTTCACCGGGTTGGAATTATTGACTCTGAATTGCTATTGTTGAGGGATGTACCATTCGATTGTCATTGAGCTTATTCGTGTTCTGGAGTGATCTATAAGTTACCCTTCGGTGTTGCAAGGATTCATGATTATTTTTTATATGTACATATGGTGTGGATCTATTTGGGCTTTATAACAAGATTTGAGTAAGGTAAGTAATTGGGTATTGCGAGATTGAGACGTATTGGTTATGTTCTTTCTGATTTGTGTGGCATGGTATCGTCTGATTCCCCAGTGGTTATGGCAATGCACTTGGAGTACTTGATGTCGAATTGCGCATATTTATTGATTTTGACCAAGGTGGCTTGAAGTATTTCATGTGGACCAGCGTTTGAATGGGCTCACGCATTGTAGCGGAGTTATGTGGAGGTATGATGCTTGGTCAGATTCGTGTGTTTTGATTTTACAATGTGTTCCAGGATCTTAGCATGGTGTTGTGATTGTTATTGTTAATAGAAGGATAGTCCTCTCGTGTGAGTCTTTTCTATGATTTGAGTTTGTGGGATGTTGTTATTGAGTGCACGAGTTGCACAGGTTATGGCTTTGGATTGTATTGATGCGTCATGTCATCAAAGTGGTCGTGTTGGATGAGAAGAGGTCATTGGGCCTAAAATGAAAGTACCATAGTTGACTATAGCATGGTTGGAAGGATGATATCGGAAGTTAGCTTAGAAATTTGTTATAGTTCTCAATCGTGTCCATTTCCATTATGATCTTATAGTTCCACATATGTTGGGCTTGGGACTTATGGGGGACATCATCATCCTGGAAGTCAGCTCGGAAATGGCTCATTTTGTCGACCCTTGGCAGAACTTGTTTTCTGCCTGCTTGTATCATAACTCGGAGAGGAACGTAAGGATATATTCCTCGTATCCCGATTAGCACCAAGTGTGGTGCATCCCTAGACCTGACAATGAATTCATCTGTTGGAAACCACTCAAACATCCATTGTACTTGCTCCTCAGTCAGATTATGAAAGAGCTCTACCCATTCCTTGGCAGTCTCGGGCTGAGCAAACTTGTCGGGAATATATGTCATTCGCTTGGGGTGATGGAAAGAGATGTGATCATTCCATGCACTTCGTGGGAATTCTTGCCGGTACTGACCCTTTTGGAGATGTTCTAAGAGCCATAGTTGTAGTAATAGGTTGCAACCTTCGAAGTGCTTAGCTCCTCTTTGACAACGTTCTAAGGCTCGATAAATGTGTGATGCTGAAAGTTTGCTCGTCAGTTCCCTCCATCAAAGTCTTGGTTACCATAGCTAACCTAGTGTGAATCCTTTCTTTCATATGATCTTACAGTTCCACATATGTTGGGCTTAGGACTTAGGGGGGACAACATCATCCTGGAAGTCAGCTCGGAAATGGCTCATCTTGTCGACCCTTGGCACAACTTGTTTTCTGCCTGCTTGTTTCATAACTCGGAGAGGAACGCAAGGATATATTCCTCGTAGCCCGATTAGCACCAAGTGTGGTGCATCCCTAGACCTGACAATGAATTCATCTGTTGGAAACCACTCAAACATCCATTGTACCTGCTCCTCAGTCAGATTATCAAAGAACTCTACCCATTCCTTGGCAGTCTCGGGCTGAGCAAACTTGTTGGGAACATATGTCATTCGCTTGGGGTGATGGAAAGTGATGTGATCATTCCATGCACTTCGTGGAAATTCTTGCCGGTACTGACCCTTTTGGAGATGTTCTAAGAGCCACAATTGTAGTAATAGGTTTCAACCTTCGAAGTGCTTAGCTCCTCTTTGACAACGTTCTAAGGCTCGATAAATGTGTGATGCTGAAAGTTTGCTCGTCCATTCCCTCCATCAAAGTCTTGGTTACCATAGCTAACCTAGTGTGAATACTTTCTTTCATTGTTGGAAACACGATCAACCCAAAAAAGCAAACAATGAAGACAAATACCCTACAGTGAATATGTCCCAAAGATGTAATGGAAAATTCGTCATGGTAGGTACGTTAGGATTGGTTGTGGCCATACTTTTCATATATGTACTCAAAAGGATGTATGACTTCTTCAGAAATTCTAACTCAGCATTCTTCTTCAGACCCGTCATTTTCAAAAAACCCTTGCCTGTGCGGTTTTCAGGCGCCAATCACCCAGGGGTTTCCCATACTAACCCCGCCAGTCCTCCTATTTCCTCTAGCAATGGTGTCATCTCAATGTCCCCAAAATGAAAAATGGCTCTTTCGCTATCCCAGAATAGGGTGGCATCCTCGATCAACATGTTTTTGGGTTGAATGTCTAGGAGAGACGGTAAGTTACCCAGGTATTTCGTGACAAGTTTCTTATCCCTAGAGTGAAGATCATCCCACCAGTTCAAGAGCTTTGGGTGAATATTGCTAACCATGCTGAATCTAGAGACTCCATGCCTCATTTTTCTGCAAGACAAACATAGTTAGGCCCTTACCCCCACCAGACTCGACTATTTAGAATTTATGATTAGCGTACAAGCATTTAGTTCTCCAAATAAATGCACAGAACGTGATGATGTCCGTTGGGATTAGGAAAACCCGGTGGACTTTGAACAAGGTTGTCTTAAAGGCTACTGTGCGGACAACAAATTAACCTAGCTAGGTTTGACCATGATGCATGTACAATATAACAAAATAAGGTTTCTATGGGGTTTTAGACTGGTACCCTTGAGCAAAAAACTCAAGGGGGAAGGCACAGAACCGTCAATTGTGCCGCTGATAGACTAGTTTTACCGCAAATAAGCCTCTCCGAATCTAGGGGTGATATAAAATAGGAAGAGCGCAACCACTCATCTAGCGTTGCTATAGGATTTGTATTGGAACGGGTGGAATATGATGTAGAGTATGATTATGCAACAATAAAATAAGCAATAAAGGCATGTAGTCATGTATTTGCACGTTGTGAAAGCAGTAAATACAATAGTTATAATTTAAAAAATAGCGATTACAAAGGGAAACAAGGAAACATCTCAGTTTTGCCTTTGAGAAAGATTAAATACTTGAAGCAAATAAAAAATTAATTGTACATAAGGTGAAAGGGGAAGGATACAAATTCACGGTTTGAAATAGTAAAAGCCTAGGTATCCCCAGCAGACTCGCCATGTTGTCGCGCCCCCTTTTTAACTCCTCCTTTAGGATTAGTCAGGGTCTTCACATTATTGGGACAACTAGTTTCCTTTTGGGAAAGGGATATGTAAGGAATCAGAGAGTCGCCAGCTATGGAATTAAGGTGCGTTAGGGAACCTACTAAGGTCATTTACAAACATAGATTTGGATAACCAGAGATAGGGTAAGGGCTTGAAATTTCTCCACGGGGAAGGTGTTAGGCACCCATCAGAGTCCACAATTGTTGTTCCCGGCCAAAAAACTTTGTGAATTTAGACAAGTAGCAAATAGACAATTAGAGTTGAAACAAGTAAGGGTTTTGGAAGAGTTCGCAGTCTAAGAACACATGTGAAAACACATTTGAAAAGGTTAAAGTCTAAGTATATATGGTTTTAGAAAGATTTTTAATCTAAACACATATGTAAAGGATTGGGGGGAGTCCTAGGTTATTTTTCCTATAGGATCACATCTGTACAATGCCTGGTAATCACTCTTCAAAGAGGGACTACACATGGCATTAGCGCACCGGTCATCACATCCATATGAGGTCCTAAATAGGATACCTAATATGCATATAAAATCCAAAATGATTTATATGCAGAATTCCTTAACGCAGGATTTCTAAGTGTACACAAGGTTATAGCATTATGAGACATGATTGCATGAATAACAGTTCGTATTAATGTTATTTGTCCTAGAGACAAGATTTCTAAGTGATAGGGGTAGAGTCAAAATGAGATGTTGAAACAGTATACAAGAAACCTTGGAGCGTGGTATCTAATGCATGATATTCTTGCATGTATTGGTCCTAAACATGAATTCTATTGCGCACATAGGAATTGTAAACCTAAAGCATGGTTTCTACCCTTTATATAGATAACCTATGTGTCTTCCCATCCCAATATTCATTTACAAAAAATTATTACAAACCAGTGTTTAATGAATTACATAAGTAGGTAAAGAAAATAAGAAGTTACATTATAGGGAGCCTACAAATAGTCCCAGATTTCCAGAATTTCAGATGCCATATTGTTACAGCCTTTCACATAATCCGGGTGTGTTAGAGTTACCTAAGTACCTCAAGGGATCCCGGGCAGTGCTCACACCCAGATTTCATAATCATAGTTAAGTAAGTGCAGTGTGGAAGGGCAAGCTCTAATGCATCAGAGTTTAGAGGGATCTCATAGGGATCCCAAAGCAGTTACACATTAGAGGGGCAGGACTTACATGTCTAAGAGTAGATTGAGAGTGCTTGACATAGTTTTAAAAAGATTGAGTAAGAAAACAGTTTGAAGAGAGACTGGTTTGAAATGATTTTTTCAAAAAGAACAGAGGAGTTTATTCAATGAGATAGTTTGAAAAGAGCAGGTAAATCAAAACAAACAACATACAAATCTCAGGATCAAAACAAGTTCAACATCACACATAGAACCAAGAACCAGGACAAGTTCAGCAACCACAAACAGGGGTAATGGGAACTGGGGACAGTTATAGAGCATATAAGGGTAAGCACATAGTAGGCAGAGGTACAAATAGGTACAGAACCAGAGAAGTCCTAAGGTGTTAAAAGGATTAGGGTGCAACATGTATTTCAAAACTACACAAAACTAAGTAACATAAAGTACGTATTGTTTTAACACAGAAAAGTTCATGCCAGTAATCAGAGAAACATAAGTGAAGCATAATCATATTGAGGTATACTATAAGGGGGATAAAATTTCATAAACATGCTGAGTCTAAGGGAGGGGATACATTCAGAAACATGCTAATAAAGCAGTAAAGTAGACATGTTAGTTGAAAGTTGAACAACAAACCATAAGTAAAAATAAACTAGAAAAAAGATGAATTGAAGTAATAAAAGAAGCATGTTATTTTTGAAACTTAAATGGAAATCAGGACATACCAGTGTAGAAGATAGTAAACACAGAAGCAAGAACCAAAGAGTATAGCAGTCAGCCTTAGCTTACAGCCGGCTGACATAGAATAGGAGCAAGTAATTAGGGAAAAGAGAAGAGAGTTTTTGTGTAAGAGATAGTTTTTTTTAATAATGTGTTCGTGTGTTTGTGCTAATGAAAGAGTAGATCCTTTATAGTTTGAAAACATGTAGAAAACAAGGTACGAATCACAGTTCAGCAGTAATTATAGAAATATGTACCAATTAGAATCAAATTAGTATAAGGACTTCCTTTAATTAAGGAGTCATACTCAAACGGTAATAGACATGTGACAAAATAAGGAAAGAAAATCGTATAAGGCTGATTAAAAAAAAAAAGGAAATATTTCAGCATAGCATAGAACATGTAATAGAGACTAGGTTCAACATACTTTAATTAAGGAAAATGCTTAAAATCAGTTAAGAACATAATTGACCATAGAATAAGGTAAGAAAATATTTCAAAAGGTTAAAATTAGTAGAGAATATCATGCGAGATCAGTGAAGAATCAATCACAAGGATTCAAGGGCTCACAAATAGATAATAGTACTGATTTAGGAGAAATTAACATAAATTTATGAGAACAAACGGAATAAAACACATAATAGGCAAAAATCAGAAACCCTAGCAAGCAAACATAGGTTAAAATCACATAAATCAGGGGATTCACATAGAGCACATATTAAATGATTTGAAGGAGTTAACAGAATAAACACAAAGAGAGTAAACCCTAATAAATAAAACAGGGTAAAAATCACAGAATCACAGAATGTTCATGAGAAACGTACAGATTAGTTGAACATATTATCAAGAACAAATTCAGAAACCCAGGATTAGAACTAGGAAATTTAGGGTTTTTAACAGAATAACTCAGATAAAAGGAGAAATATTAAACAAACGTTTAAACATAGAGAAAATCATAGATTAATACTAAAAATCGAAAGGAAAAGCATTTTTTAAAAGGGGTTAAGAACCCTAATTTGAAGATGAAGAGTTGTTTTAAGAAAATCGGAAAACCTTTAAGGAAAAATAACAAAATAAATCAGGATATACCCAGATCTATCATACATCTAAGGAATCAAGAGCTAATAGTTAGGGTTTTGAGACATAACCCAAAGAGGAAGAGAAACGGCCTAGAACCCACAGGTTCCATCCAGATATGGTAGAATCTTACTTGGACGACCATGAACGGCCTGAGAATGACATGAAAAACCATGGGAGGTGAGTGAACCGCCTCTGGTTAATTTGAGGACGCCAAGGCAGCAGTACCCGGCATAGGAAGGAGCCATGGGGCTGGGGATGGTAGTGAGACCACCATGGTTACCGGCAAGGCGACGACCGGTAAGAGGAGCTAGGTTTAGCAGAAAGGGTTTTGAGAGAGATGAGAGAAGTAACGACGGAGAGAATGAGAGGGGGAATGGGTAGTATTTAGGGTTAAGTTAGGAAAGAGGGGATATTTGATAAAAAATTGATCAACGGCCATGATTAAATCAGGTATTGGGTCGGGTGGATAAGGTATTAGGCCAGGGGTATTTGGGCCATTTTTAATTGGGTTGGGGTCAGATATAATTAGGCTATAATTGAAATAAAAGTGGGTATTTGTTAAATGCCCAATTAAATTAAATAAAAAGATATATAAAATAGCTAATAATTGTACAAAATGAATTTCATGCATAGGAAATAGTTAAAAATGATTACTTAGTATTTAAAAATACAAATGAATAATTTTTGGATAAAAATAGTATAAAATAATATAGTTGGGCTATAATTGCAAAGTTATTGCAATTATACAACAAAAGTGCCAATTTGGTGTCACAACCCCAAATCTAGGACAGTCGTGGTGGCGCCTATCGTGGAACTAGGCCAGCCAAAACTGCACTCGAATAATAATAAGCTTCCATTTACATCTTTACTATACTGATTACCCATAAAGGTTTCCTTTAAACATTTATAAGACATTAAAGCTATACTAAATATTAAATACAACCCCCGAGAACCCGGAGTCACTATGCATGAGCACCTACATAAAATATACAACTCAAAAGAAAAAAAATTAATTAATAGTAAGGAAGAGAGGCAGCAGGACTGCAGACACATGCAACTACCTCGCAAACCTCCGAGAATCTCTGGAACAGATAGACATCTCACCCAGCCCTAACACCTGAATTTGCACAAGAGGTGCAAGGAGTAATGTGAGTACACCAACTCAGTAGTAATGAAAATAAATCAGGTCTGAGTAGCAAGAAACACATAAAATCAATGTCATCAAATCACAAGGTTCATAGCCTTTCCTTCCAACAGTATAACATAGATATATGAAATCATCATGCCTTAAAACCAACTTCAGAAAAATCCTTGCAAGAATGTATATTTTCAACAACTTCAAACCAACAGATTTAGTATGAAAATGAAATGAATCACGTAGAGGTCCCTCGGGAAAAACATATTTCATAAGCTTAGAGTGAAAGTACTAAAATCGTAATTATCCCCTCGGGCAAAACATGTATCATAATCATCCCCTCGGGCATGCCTCACACTCATTCATAATCAGTCACTCAGCACCTTACAGTCACTCATGCCTCCCAATCACTCGTCACTCGGCACTAGGCACTCTGTTCACTCACTGTGGGTGTGTGAAGACTCCGGAGGGGCTCTCTCAGCCCAAGCACTAATATCAAGCCATCTCATGGCGTATCATATCCTCACAATTAGGCCCTCGGCGTCACTCAGCAGTACCACTCAAAGAGCCGCTCGGGCGAATCAGTAAAACAGGGTACACGACCCAAAACATCATTTTTAAATCCCAAAGTAGTGTAAATCAGAATGAGTCTCGAAAACAGTAAGCACAATGTGGCTGAGTGAAATCATCAAAAATAGTGAGGAAAAGCAGCAGTAATAACCCCCGACGGGTCTAAACAGATTGGCACGAGGCCCCAAATACGTCTTATAGCCCAAATATATCAACAACCTTTAGAACATAATTTAACATAAGGTTTTGAGTAAAACATACAACTCATTAGTTGCCGCGGAGAGGACCTAGTCCAATCCAAAAATCAGTGCGCGCCACATACTTGTCATACGACATGTGCGCCATTCTAAAATCAGTGAGAAATATGTAGTCCAGGGTTTCATACCCCAGGAAAAGATTTATAACCATTACTTACCTCTACCGGGCCACAACACTAGTACGCTATGCTCTTGCCCCTCAAATTGGCTCCTGATTGCTCCGAATCTAGCCAAAACCAGTTTAACATCATCAATATAAACCAAAGGAACACAACCCAATCGAAAACTATCAAATTATATAAGAATCTCAAAATTCGGCCCACCCGAGCCCTAGGCCTACGCCTTGGAATTCGATAAAATTTGCATCACTAGAATCCTCAACCTATCACGATTCTATACATACCAAGAATACTAAAATCGGACCAAAATTGCCCACTCAAATCCTCAAAAGAAAATTCTAATTTCCATGCACCCTTCTTCCCCAAATTTGGGTTTAATTCCAACAATTTTATGGTTTAATTACTTAGAAAACGACATTCAAACGAGTTATGAAGTTTAAAACCTTACCTCCAAGTGATTCCCTTCAATTTCATATTCAAACCCTCTCAAAAGAGCTCCCAACTCGTTCAACAATGGAGGAAAAATGAACTATTCTCGCACAAATGGCCTTTTAAAACATTCTGCCCAGCCATTAAATTTCGTCAGTGCGATCGAAACTCTAGACACACGATGATGCACAGACCAGCCACTAAATGCGATCGTAGACCAATACACGCGATCGCATGGAACAACTCTCCACCCCGCACCGGCGCCTCAGAATCTTCTACGCGATCGCACCAACACCCACGCGATCGCACTACCTTACATGGCCAACCTATGCAATCGCAATCCTAACCATGCGAGCGCATAGAAAAAAATGCCTGCCCCACTCTTTTACTCTACGCGATCGCATACATCCTCCCGCGGTCGCGTAGAAGGAAACCAGAACCTCACACCAACAAAAATCTGCCCAGTTTTGAAGCCAAGAGTTGGTCCGTTAACCACCCGAAACACACCCAAGGCCCTCGGGATCTCAACCAAACATACCAACATATCACATAACATCATTCAGACTTAGTCGAGCCTTCGAAACAAAACAACACAATAACACCAAAATCACATCAAATTCAATCCTATGAACTTTGGAACTTCAAAATTTCGCCAACTACGCCGAAACCAATCAATACACCTCCGATTGACCTGAAATTTTGCACACATGCCCAAAATGACATTATGGACCTGTTCCAACTTCCGGAATTCCATTCGACCTTGATAGCCTATTTTCCACTGCCAATCGGAAATTTCCAAAAACTAACTTTCGCCAATTCAAGCCTAATTCAACGCCGGGGATAAACTCCGCTCCGAACACACTCCTAAGTCCCAATTCACCTAACGAAACCATCCGAGCCATAAAATTCGCATTCCGATGTCGTTCACCAATAAGCCAACTCTAGTTGACTTTCTCAACTATTAGGCTACCTTGAGAGACTAAATGCCTCAATTCTCACCATGACCACTCCAGACCCAAACCAACTGACCCAACACAACAAAAACAAGCTAGCAATATATGACAAATGCAGAGATAGGGGAAACGGGGCTAAACTCTCGGGACGACCGGCCGGGTCGATACATCCTCCCCCACTTAAACATATGTTCGTCCTCGAACGTGCCAAGAGTTGTTCTCTAACACCATCAAACTGTTACGTAGGTTACCATGCACATACCCGGGGGTGATCCCACGTCACCCTATCTCATATAGGTCCAATAGCACAATACCATTGAAATTTCGAAATCCAAATCCTGGCCCATAAACCTTAGAACCAGATTCCCACTTCTGAAATAATATACAAGATCAATATTTCCATAACTGTAGACTGAACAACGCTCAACATGCTAAATCAAGCCATATACGTACCCCAGATGAAATCAAATAATACACCGCGTGACTCAAACACTCATAGCAATAACTCTTAACCACAGTAACTGCTCAGAACAACCCAATACCGGTACGTAACCCCTTATCAAGAAATGCCTCGCCCTAACACTTCCATATATTGCCGATGATGAAAGAAGCACGTAGAACAAAAAACCATTTGTCCGATCAGCCAGACATGAAACTCCCCCTTCCCAAACAGGAATTACGGCAGATTTCTAAGCCGACTCCCGATATTTATCCTCCTAACTATGCTGTAGAAAATTCTGAAAATATTCACTCTAGGTCCAATGAAATTTTCTCATCCATCACGACCACCCTGATAACATGACACATCGATACAATGCGAAGCCAAAACCTGTGCAACTTGTGCACTTAACAGCAACTTCCCAATGTAATCAAATTATATAAAAGATCCATACGAGAGGACTATCCTTCCATTAACAATTATCATCATCATAGCATACTAACAGTCTCGCACACACCGTAAAAATCAAAAACACATGTATCCAATATCAAAGGTCATACGCCTACATAATTCCGCTACACTGTGCGACCTCATCCAACGCTGGTCCACTTGAAATACTTCAAGACACCTTGCCCAAAATCAATAACCATTCGAAATTCGACATCAAGTACTCAAAGTGCATTTCCATAAACACGGGGGAAACCGGACGATGCCATGCCACCCGAAACATAAGGTATATAACCAACACGTCTCAATCCCGCAACACCCAATTACTTACCTTACTCAAATCTAGCTATAACGCCCAATTAGAACTGCACGATATGTGTATATAACGAATAATCACCACTCCTCGCAACACCGAAGACTAACTCATAGATCACTCTAGGACATGAATAAACTCAATCACAATCAAATGGTACATTTCTCAATAATAGAAACTCGGAGCCAACAATTCCGACTCGGTGCAGAACACACACCCATATTAGCCTACCAGTGACCCTAAATTAACTCTCATCACACA
The DNA here is from genome assembly GCA_005239525.1 of Nicotiana knightiana. Classification (NCBI taxonomy): domain Eukaryota; kingdom Viridiplantae; phylum Streptophyta; class Magnoliopsida; order Solanales; family Solanaceae; genus Nicotiana; species Nicotiana knightiana. The sequence goes on along the minus strand of ML433814.1, from coordinate 97,522 downwards.
CAACATATAGATAACTTACCAAAAATTTCACAATGACGGAATCATGGTACATACTAACAGCCGACTAGCTCAGCTCCCATCTTCACAATTCACTACCACAAAATATCCTGTTTATGAGAACTCTCCGTTTCAAAGTCCATGAAACGTACAGATTACCATATCTGATCACAAATCCACCGCTCGAATACATAATACATCCCAAATACTCACTCATTCCACGAGGGATACCCCTATAATTCTTCCGTTTACCAAACAACCTTGAATATCAACAGTCGATCCAACAATAGGGCGCCGCGATACCAATGAAGTACCCTTAACTCAAACACATTGCTCTTTCTGAAATATATACCTTCATCAAGTCGCACCAATTAGTGATATCATCTACCTAGTCATCTGAAGTTGCCCATGCTGCCTAAGAATTTATGACCTTCCTTCCAGAACCGAATCGTGACCTCACATATTCAAATCTCAACCCTAACCAACATACCGCACACACCATGCCAACCTAGGAAAAATACGGGAACTCTATGGTCCCTTCTGAGCCACAAGAAACTACGAACCCAACTAGCCAAGCACTCCCATTGGATCCCATTTAGAAACAAATTCACTACATGTCATAAGAAAATATGCACCCTTAACCGCGGTAGAAACCATCCGAAATTATCCGAAATCCCATTGCGCAACACCAAACCATCTGGACTGAATCCTTCTAACTCAACCAAGCTACGCAGGCCACCAAAAATCCAAGAGCATTGCGAAGAAACACCCGTAAAAACTTGTCACCTCATGAATACCCAAGAACTAATTGTATCCCTTACCATGCCGATCCGACCTACTACCAAGTTGCCTTATACCCATGTTCCTTCTAACTTACCTTCAAATTGATACTTCTCCCTGCCGTAATACCATAATTTTTCAACCCAAACTCACCACACGCAATCCAAGCATAAAACCATACCGTATAAGGCTCATAAGCCGCCGAATACTTTCTCAAACATCACCAAAAGTACCACATTCGAATTACTTACCTTGAAGAGACTTCCTGCGAATCTAAAGCCATTACCTTCTTCTTCATGATACTGATATGTCGAACCCGTGATGATGTAGATATGCCACAAGTCTTGACACCCTCTAAGGTAAATCTCAATGACACCGACCAATTAGATAGAATCGACCTGACCCATTTGCAAACTAACATACTAGGAAGTAATCTACTCACTTGAAGCTACAAGCAAAGTCATACACCGCATACACTACACCTTTTACAACTTCCACTAAATCATTAATAGAACCCAATTACCCAACAAAGTAGATTTCAACCTATATCGAAGAAATTTCCATTACTCGTGACATTCCCAGACCCCACACCTGCATGTCATAACTGATTTACAAGTATACCTCGAACTGAAACCAATACCATACATAGTCGTGCAATCAACTTATCATTAACAAACTCCCCCACTTGGCTTAAAGCCAACGATCGAGACAAATAATGACTCGCAATGCCCATAATAACACCACCCGTTTAACAGCTCAAGTCATCTGCAAATCTCGCATTCACCATTGCAATAGACACGCCAACTTCCACAAGCAATCTAAACTCCAATTACAATATATATCATTTTACTGGTAGAAGATAACTTATTACAGAACTACATAGGGACCACACACCCTGGGACAACCCGCAGGAGATACCCCTGCCTGCTTAGCCTCAACTGCTATCTCTCCATACACTTTTGAAGACCAGAACTATCACGCAATCACTACCCATTCCTTCATCTGAACACAACCAATGCCTACCCTCGAGGCACCACAATACGCGGTAAAAACCTAAAGCTGATGGCAGAACTAACACTGGAGCGGTGGTCACATAAATCTCGAGCTTCTGGAAGCTCTGCCCATAGATGTCTGACCACATGGATACCCTTACTGGACACCACGTGTCCCAAGAATGCTACTGAACCGAGCCAAAAGTCACATTCGAAGAATTGGCATAAAACCTTTCCTCCCTGAATCCTTATAATGCCATCCTCAGATACTGAGTATGCTACTCCTGGCTACGCGAATATGCCAGGACGCCATCAATGAATACAATAACAAGGAGTGCTAATACGGCTGGAATACACCGTCAATCAAGTACATGAACGTTACTGGGGCAAATGATGAACTCAAAAGACATCACTAGGAAATCATAACCCAACAGAGAAATACGCTTCACTCCACAACTACACAACATGAGAGGTCTTCCAACATACTCACAACTCAAGGTCATATACCAAATCGAGACAGAAATTAAACACTCAATAAATCTTGCCAGATTTCCAGCTAACCCTTTTGCCATAATTCACAGTCTGAACACATCTAACCATCAAATCACACCCACCACATAGGCATCTAGTCACCAATTCTCATCAATAAGAACACAAACGGACATACAAGACCCCAATTACATGTTCCCACGCATCGAAAATCTCAGCAATCAAGCCACAGAATGAATCTGACCTTAAGTCCTCCAGACTGGCCCATTACCAATATGTCGAAATCAAATCTCATCCATGGAAGCCTCAAGTTGTCGATGCACAGATGATATAAAGTGCTCTCGCGCGCGTTCGAATACACGGAAGGAATTCAAGAGTTAACTTGGTTGAATACAATGGATTCGCACGACAAGAATTTAAAAATGTGAGATTTTCCTAAGGGTTCCGCAGCCTCTTGAAGATAAGTACAGACGAATCCGTACCGATCCGCATGACTCTACTAAACTTGCTCATGACCAGTGAGTCCTATGTAACCTAGCGCTCTGATACCAAACTGTCACGACCCCAAATCTAGGCCATTCGTGATGGCGCCTATCGTAGAAATAGGTCAGCCAAAACTGCACTCGAATCATAATAAGCTTCCATTTACATCTTTAGTATATCGATTACCCATAAATGTTTCCTTTAAACATTTATAAGACAGTTAAAGCTATAATGAATATTAAATACAACCCCCGAGAGCCCGGAGTCACTGGTCATGAGCATCTACATAAAATATACAACTCAAAAGAAAATAAATTCTATAATAGTAAGCAAGAGAGGGAGCAGGACTGCGGATGCATGCAGCTACCTCGCAAACCTCTGAGAATCTCTGGAACAGATAGACAACTCACCCTGCCCTAACACTTGAATCTACGCACAAGGTACAGGGAGCAATGTGAGTACACCAACTCCGTAGTAATGAAAATAAATCAGTTCTGAGCAGCAAGAAACGCATAAGTTCAATGTCATCAAATCACAAGATGCACAACCTTTCTTCCCAACAGTATAACATATATATATGAAATCATCATGCCTCAAAACTAACTACAGAAAAATCTTTGAAGAATGTATATTTTCAGCAACTTCAAATCGAAAGATTTACTAAGAAAATGAAATGAATCATATAGAGGCCCCTCGAGCAAAACATATTTCATCATCTAAAAGTGAAAGTACTAAAATCATAAGCAGCCCCTCGGGAAAAACATATATCATAATCAGCCCCTCGGGCATGCGTGACAGTCACTCGTAATCAGTCACTCAGCACCTCATAGTCACTCAGCACCTCACAGTCACTCATGCCTCCCAATCACTCGTCACTCAGCACTCGGCACTCTGTGCACTCACTAGGGGTGTGTGCAGACTCCGGAGAGGCTCCTTAAGCCCAAGCGCTAATATCAAGCCACCTCGTGGTGTATTATATCCTCACAACCAGACCCTTGGCCTCACTCAGCAGTACCACTCAAAAAGCCCCTCGGGCGAATTAGTAAAACAGGGTACTCGACCAAAAACATCATTTTTAAATCTCAAAGTAGTGTAAATCAGGTTGAGTTTCGAAAACAGTAAGCACAATATGGCTGAGTAAAATCATCAACAAATAGTGAGGAAAAATAGAAGTAAAAAGCCCCCGAGGGGTCTAAACAGATCAACACGAGGCCCCAAGCACGTCTTATAGCCCAAATATTTCAACAATATTTAGAACATAATTTATCATAAGGTTTTGAGTAAAACATGCAACTCATTAGTTATCGCGGAGAGGACCTAGTCCAATCCAAAAATCAGTGCGCGCCAGATACTCGCCATCCGTAATGTGCGCCATTCTAAGATTAGTGAGAAATATGTAGTCCGGAGTTTCATACCCTCAGGACAAGATTTATAACCATTGCTTACCTCTACCGGGCCACAACACTAGTCCGCTATGCTCTTGACCCTAAAATTGGCTCCCGATTGCTCCGAATCTAGCCAAAACCAGTTAACATCATCAATATATACCAAAGAAACACAGCCCAATCGAAAACTATCAAATTATACAAGAATCTCGAAATTCAGCCAAATTGAATACTCGACCTCCCACGCCTCGAAATTCGATAAAATTTGCATCACTAGAATACTCGACCTCCCACTATTCTATACATACCAGGAACACTAAAATCGGACCACAATTACCCACTCAAATCCTCAAAAGAAAATTCCTATTTCCATGCACCCTTCTTCCCCAAATTTGGGTTTAATTCCAACAATTTTATGGTTTAATTACTTAGAAAATGACAAATAAAAGAGTCATGAATTTCCATCGGTAGCATGTACCTGACATCGGTAGCATTTCCGGACATACTGGATGCAGTCCATTTCCATGGTCATCCAGAAGTAACCGGCCCTGAGTATCTTCTTGGCCAAGAAAAAATCATTCATATGTGGGCCGCAGGTCCCAACATGTATCTCTTCCAGTAGTTTGGATGCTTCCTTTGCATCAACACATCTCAATAATATGAAATTGAGAGTCCTCCTGTACATGATTCCTCCGCTGTGAAAGAAGTTGTTGGACAATCTCCGAAGCATGCGTTTCTAGTTGTGATTTTCAAGCTCTAGGTAATCTCCCTTTGATAGATACTCCTTCATGTCATGGAACCATGGTTTTTCGTCTGCTTCTTCTTCAACATGGGCACCGTAGGCCGGGTGTGTATGGATCTTCACCGGAATGGGGTCGATGAAGTTCTTATCTGGATGTCGTATCATGGATAATAGAGTGGCCAATGCATCGGCGAACTCGTTCTGAATTCTGGGGATGTGCCAAAATTCTGTCTTCATGAACCTCTTTCTCAATTCCTGCACGTGTTGCAGATACATCAGTATCTTGGAATTCGTAGGAGCCCATTCTCCTTGTACTTGGTGTATTAGCAAATCTGAGTCACCAATTACTAGGAGCTGCTGAACATTCATGTCAATATCCATGTTGAGCCCTAAGATGCAGGCTTTATATTACGCCATATTGTTGGTGCAGGCGAATCTGAGTTTAGCAGATACCGGATAATGTTGACCAGTTTCTGATACCAGGACAACTCCAATGTCAAATCCTTTAAAGTTCGTCGCCCATCGAAAAACATTCTCCAACCGTCAAAGGATTATGCAATGTCTTCTCCTATGAATGATACTTCTTCGTCGGGAAAATATGATTTCAGGGGTTCGTATTCTCTATCCACGGGACTCTCAGCAAGATGGTTTGTCAACTCCCTTCCCTTGATTGCTTTTTGAGTCACATAGACAATATCGATCTGACTTAGCAGGATTTTCCACTTGGCCAGCTTGCCAGTGTGCATGGGTTTCTGAAAGATATATTTCAAGGGATCCATCCTTGATATGAGATACGTTGTGTAAGCACAAAAGTAATGCCTCAGCTTCTGTGCTACCCAGGTTAAAGCACAACAGGTACGTTTCAACAAAGAATATCGTGCCTCGTATGGAGTGAAATTCGTACTCAGATAATATATAGCCTGCTTTTTTCTTTCTATTTCGTCGTGCTGCCCCAGAACGCAGCCAAAAGCTCCATCCAGTACTATGAGGTAGAGTAGCAAGGGTCTTCCTTGCTCTGGCGGTACCAAGACTGGCGGTGTTGACAAATATTCTTTAATTCTATCAAAGGCTTTTTGACAATCTTCGGTCCATTTAGTTGCAGCATCCTTCTTTAGCATCTTGAAGATTGGTTCACATATGACCGTGGACTAGGCTATGAACCGGCTGATGTAATTTAGCCGTCCCAGAAAACTCATTACGTCGTTTTTGTTCCTTGGCGGTGGTAACTCTTGGATGTGCTTGACCTTTGACGGATCCAATTCTATCCCTCGGCGGCTGACGATGAACCCGAGCAATTTCCCAACAGGATTCCCGAATGAACACTTTGTGGGGTTTAGTTTCAGGTTGCATTTTTGCAAGCTATTGAAGAACTTCCTCAGATCTGCTATGGGGTCAGTGGCTTTCTTGGACTTGATAATGACATCGTCCACATATACCTCGATCTCTTTATGTATCATATCATGGAAGATAGTGTTCATAGCTCTCATATAGGTGGCCCCAGCATTCTTTTGGCCGAAAATCATCATCTTATAGCAGTATACTCCCCACAACGTAATGAAAGCCATTTTCTCATCATCTTCCTCATCCATCCCAATCTGATGGTAACCCGCGAAACAATCCACGAAAGACTGAAGTTCATGCTTGGTGCACTTGTCAATCAGGATGTGTATGTTTGGAATTGGGAAATCATTCTTCGGACTGGCACGGTTGAGATCCCGGTAGTCGACACAGACTCTAACCTTTCCATCCTTCTTGGGTACTGGCACGATGTTGGAAAACCATGTCGGATATTCAACTACCCTGAGAACCTTGGTGTTGATTTTCTTGGTAACTTCTTCCTTAATCTTCAAACTCATGTCAGGCTTAAATTTTCTGAGCTTTTGCTTTACTGGCGGGCACATTGGAATGGTTAGCAGTTTGTGGGCCACAACGGCTTTCTAGAATTTGCATTTTTTGATTTTGCCCATGATTTGAGCATGAAAATTAAAGAAATTATATATTTGAATTGATAGACTATGGGTAGAGTTTATCTTCGAGAAATTTTGGAATTCGGGCACATGAGCCCGAGGGCAATTTTGTCAACTTTCCGAGCGGAATTGGGAATTTATATAAATTGAACTATCATAAGAATTAGAGTATATTTTTATTGGTTTACCTTTATTTGGATAGTTATTGGACATTGGGCACCAATTGGAGTCGTCGGAAGGGCTTGGAGGCCGGTTATGAATCTTCGGAGCGAGGTAAGTCTCCTTTCTAACCTTGTGAGGGGGAATTGTCCCCATAGGTTAACTAATTGAATATGTGCTACTTTTTGCGGGGGCTACGCAGGTATGAGGTGACGGGAGTCCGTGCGTAGCTACTATTATGCTTGTGTCTGGGTAGTCTAGGACCTACTAACATGTTTTACTTGTTGTACTTGTGATCTTGCCAATGATATTAGACTGTTAATATTATTGAATTAGTAATTGAATACCTAAGAAGGTTAGAGTATACTTTTCTTAATCATCTAAAGAGAGAATTGATTCTTCCTTGGATAATTGTGTTCCTAATAAAATTTATAATATTTAAAACCTTATCGAATTTGGCAAATGAATTTCTAGAAAAAGATTTAAATACTATCTTCGTGTTCATTAAAAGAGAATATTACAACTTCCTTGAGTAACTGCTTTCCCGATAAAAATGTGAAATTATTGTGTGAATATGTGTATCTATGAGTACCTGAGTCACATGTATGACTCGTGAGCAACATAACTCTATTAGTTATATATGACCGCGTCGCATGATCGATTCACGAGCGGGGTAATAGATGCATCTATGGTTTGAGTCGTTCGACCCTTCGGAAGTGCATATTTTATTATTATTGGTCCGCGTCGTTCGACCCTCGGCATTTCTTGTGCATGATAATTGTTGCGTACTTTCTGTGATTATTACCTGTTTACTGACCTGGGAATTTTAAATTGTCAACTAAAACGATGAAGATTTAAAGTATAAAATGTGAAAGAAGTTGCTAATTCTTATCATTACTTATTAAACTGCCTATGATATCCATGCTAAGTGTCGCCCTTGATTTTTACAAAATTGACCTCTACCAAGTGTCAAAATTTGACCTCTTGTCACTAACTCTTCGAGGTTAGGCGGGATACTTACTGAGTACACGTTCTTTTCGTACTCCTGCTACACTTGTTGTGCATTTGTTTGCACAGGTACATTCATGGCTAGTGACTCTTTATGACGCAGTGATGTAGCTGACTTGGAGACTTAGACGAGCTGCAGCACCCGGAGACGACCCGCAGCCGGCAGAATCTCCCTCAGATGTATTGTATTTTTTATTTTAAATTCCTTGTCAAGTTTTTATTTCAGACAAGTATTGTAGTACATGTATAATTCCTAGTTATTTTCTCATGCACTTGTGACACCGGGTTCTGGGATGTGTTGGGATGTATTTTATTAAAATGGATTTTAAACTATCCTATTCACTTAGCGGATTTTTATTCGATTATTATGAAATAAAGTGAAAAGTAACAATTTCAAAATGCTAAAATAGGAACTTAACTTAACTATTTAATGATTGGCTTGCCTGACAGGTGTGTCTGGCGCCATCACGACCTTATGGATTTTGGGTCATGACAACGTGGTATCAGAAGCACTAGGTTCCCTTAGGTTTCACGAGTCATGAACAAGTCTAGTAGAGTCTTACGGATCGGTATGGAGACGTATGTACTTATCTTCGAGAGGCTACAGGGTTGTTAGGAGTACTTCCCTTCTCGATTCCTCATCGTGCGATTTGATTCCTTTGAGTCTTATGTGTATGTTTCTTCCTACTAAATCTTATACGTCGCGAAGCGCTTGCTATGAATCGAGGAGTTGTAATGGTGCTACAGATGAGGTGTGGGATGTTTCTCCCTGCGTGGTTGTTGGGCTATGGTCATCGCCTTGTGGAAGGATATTATGTCGTTTCAGCTCCATAATTGATTTTTGAGAGCTTTGAGGCTATGCTCAGGTTGTTATGATGCTTATGATTGGTTATCGCACAGTATTGATGTGATGGTAGGATGCTTGCCCATATGTTGGGGCAATGAATGACTTTATAGGAGTTCTACTCAGGGCATGATTCTGAGATTTCAATATTTGATTTCTGGCAGAGGAGGCAATTGAACTATGAATGTTCAAGTTCAGGTGATAAAGTAATAAGACTTGGTGTTTTCAAGTGAGGTGGAATTTTTATCGGTGATGTGTTATCGTCGTCTTTGATCGAGTAGAATATGTTAAGTTCGCCGGTGATATAGTTTCTTCGGTTGCATTGAGTTAGATTATTGTGAAGAAGTATTGAAGAAGCGGCTGTCAAGGATCGTGGTGTGCAGTTGTTCAGTATTGAATAAGTATTTCTAATGAAGGCATCTCGAGAAAGATGATCTTCGGAGTGTTTAAAGTTGTGGTGATCTACTATTTTAAGAGCTACAGAGAATGACGTTGAATTGACGCAACAGTTGGGCAGCATACGATGAAGGAAGACATGTGAGAAGTGTCAAGTGGCGGATAAGTTTCTAAAAGGCCAGGTGTAAGAAAAGGAAGTCAGGTAGTTGCTTGCATGAGCGAGTTTAACTAATGTGAAAGAGGGGCAGCGTAGCATATGAGTTTTATGGTAAGATAGATGCTCATCTTGAGGAGTAGTTTGGAATGATTTGAGAATTTTAGTGGACGGTGATTGGGTCCACGGGCTTAAGTAAAGATGTTGGTTATTGCGGCGGAAGAGTGGATGCAACGGAGAAGGGGTTGTCCGATTTGAAGAATGATGCAATATAGCGGAGAATGGGAAGATATTGTCGCGCATTTAGTTGATGTCCGTAAGGAGTGGACAAACTGGTGTAGTTGGTAAATGAGATCGGGCTTAGGATGGAGCATCGAGTTCCTAGTAATTGTTCCCCGTGAAGCAACTTGGGAGGATTTCGGCATGTAATTTCCACAAGTGGGTTATCTCCTGTGAGCAGGTTAGCGGTTGTGTGGGTAGCAAGTTTCTGCGAGTAATTCTAGTGCCCATTCAGTAGGAGGACAAATATGTTAATGATCCTAGAGAATTAGAGTATTCATGGAATGCTAACAGGAGAATTTAGAAGAATTTTACGGGTTCGTTGTGCAAGATCATGTCAGCAATGAAGAATTAATTCTGGTGGGGTCTAGAGTGGTGCAAGGAGTAGCTTTAGGCTAAGTGGGAGAGTCCCACCACCTGCAATTGGTTTGCAGGATTATCTTCTCATGTGGTTGTGGAGTATCGGCGTATTGGCAAGTTATTATAGCTAAGGGGAGAGGAGTAAAATGGTAATTGCACATGGGATTCGGTAAATGTGTGCCAAAGTTGGCCTTATTGGACCAGGGTTAGGCTTTAGAAGATTCAGAATTTATGCTTAAGGAATAGGCGAGTTATAACGGTAGTGACTCAGTCACGTGCTTCATTTAGAGAGTGTTTGTGTGTTAGAAGAGCCTTGGAGTTGATTGTATTCGGGGCCGAGTCAGAGTGGGTGAATCTCAATAGTGGTTCTAATGGATTCGAAGGTTAAGAATGTGGTGCTTAAGGGTTTCATATCCGTAGTATGGCTAAGGATCTTGCCTTGCAATAGATTGTGATAGGAGGCCCAGAATTTTCCGTGATGTTTTCGGCTTGTAGTATAGTGTTGGACGTATGAGAGAAATAACTTCCGAATTTGGATAAAGAATATCGGGATGAGTATATCAGTCGAAGATGTGAATGCGCACAAGAAGGGTGTGAGACGGTTTGTGGGATTGAGACAGCATGGTCTCGTGAATCAAGGCTACTTGGGATGAGTGAGGATTGAGTTTGTGATGTGTTGAATGGAGTTACTACTATTTCTGAGGCAATTAAGGAAAATTAAAAGAAGATAGATTGGTTGGCCATGGTTCAAATGGCACATGTGCGGCAGTGATCGGTTCCTTCAGTGTGATTAAGTTATGCATGTGGTTGCGCCGGTGTGTGCGAGGCTCATCGACCGCCGTAGTATATTTTATTTGGAAAAATTCAAGTATGATGGCTTGTCCGGTGTAGGCGGATCCCACAAGGATTATGGTGGTATAGACTATTCCTTGAGGATTTGCCTATCTTGTGATTATGATAATTCACTCATGTGTTGTAGTTTTCTTGAGTTGAGGTGAGAAAAAGGTTTCTATATGATGAAGTGTTCATCCCATTAGTGGTTCAGGAGTTATGATGGAATTCCTATGCTATTCCATATTGGCATGTCAGGTGCAGTAAGCATCAGGGAATTGGAAGTAAGGATCAAGATTGCGGTTTGGTGTTGACAGGGATGTCATGAGCTCGGATGAGCAAGAAAAAGGGATTTGAATGTTTTGAGTAAGCTGACGTTGTCTTTAGTGTCACCTGAGATCGGTGTTTGGTGAAAGAGGCTTGCACCCTGGTTATAGGTTCTTCATTTGTTTTACAACATTTGTGTGGTCAGTGGTATGGATGTGCAGACTTGTTACCTTGTATGGAAAGGACGTGGGAGCATGACCACGGGAAGACTGTATGAGTCTGACATGTAGTCACTTAATGGAGTGAAGATTTAGACCAAGTATAAAGAAGTGTAATATTGCTTATTTGAGAATTTATGCCTGGAAGGCGTTCAGTTCATTTTGTTGTGGATTGTAGGGTGTTACCCCGGCTATGATGGTTGTTCTTGCGTGTTATGAGAGGAAGTAGGTTATTATGGACCGGGGTAAGGCTATCAGTCTAGTGCAGTGCGAGCAGAATCGGCTTGAGGGGTGTGAATGGTTTCAAATATGGTTGTGGGCTCCATACGAGTCAGGTGTGTTCTCGAGGAGGGGTGTTGAAACATCAGATGTTGTTTCGTCTTCGTCCAATTCATGTAATATTATGATTGTGCCGTGTGAGTTGTGAAACGACTTGATAATTTCTTATGTGCCAAGATTCAACGTAGTGATGATGTTGTGTAAGCATGAGAGCTCTTGAGATTCAGAGCATATATATATCGCACCTCAGTTGTGCTTAAGTTTGGTAGCATATGGCTCAATCAGTCTCCTTAGGATGGTATTATGCACTTAACGTGTTTGTGACAAATATTCAGTAATTTGTAATAGTGAGCAATTCAGCTCGGTGTATATCTCCATATGTGAATTTTATGATGGGATCGGGTGGCACGTTGCCACGGGTATGTTATTTGGATTGGGTTGCACACCGCAACAGTTTGATGTTTAGTACGGTTCCCTATAATTATTTTTCTTGTGTTTTATTTCCTAGTTTCTGAGGAAAGTTCATAATTGTTGCGTGAGTCGAATAGTCCCTTCCTGAGTCATTTCTTTATGTATCATGTTCGAGTTGTGGCCTATTGGCGCATTGTGGCATCATGTGAGACTGTTGGTCATGTCTGGGGTGATTTGTTGTCTGAGCAGTTCATACTGGGTGAGACGAGATTTATGGATCAGGGAGTCGTGCGATAAGATTATGTGAAGTATATTACAGGACAATTACCAACATTTGGTTCGTGATGAGGTTATTATTCTAATCAAAAGGAGGGATTCAAGGATTGGTTAACTCTATAGTTTGTTGTGAATTTCAATACATCTCCTCCATTGTGGTCATATCGTAAGCGTTGTAGCAGGACTTATATATATGTCATAATGTGCACTGGGACCATCAGATTCGTAGAATTTTGGCTATTAAGGGTCAGGGAATGTCAGTGTGGTTAGATGAAGAACTATGCGGTGCATGGTGCTAATTCAGCAAAGCTATGCATTCATGATCTGGTACATCGTGTGGTAGTTGATACAGTGTTCATATATTGGAAACAGGCCTGGCAGAGGATTTCAGATGTTGAAAACCTGGTTTTAAGGCCCATTTGCATAAATAAAAGAGGATATCTTCATAATTGTTCGAGCAAGTGTACCCAACTGGGTTGTGGTAGTACGGGCAGGTGCACGGGGTGCTAAACAACGATTTTAGATAACTCCAGAGCAGTTCGTAGCACGTTCGAGGACGAACGTATGTTTAAGTGGGAGAGAATGTAACGACCCGACCGGTTATTTTGAGCTCTAGCTCGTCGTTCGGCAGTTTGAGGCCATGAGCAGCTTCATTTAAGGTATTATGACTTGTAGGTGTGGTCCGAGTTGAATTTCGGGAAGTTTAGAGTTAATTTGGAAAGAAAATTCTCATTTCAGAAGCCTTAAGTTGGAAGAATTGACTAAGATCGGATTTTTGAGTAAACGACCTTGGAATCAGCGTTTGAAGGTTCCAGCATGTTCGTATGATGATTTCGGACTTGGGCGTATGTTGGGAACGGGTTTTGGATGACCCGGGAGCGTTTCGGCGCATATTATAGAAGTCAACATTTTAGAAGAATTTTATAAGTCTGGTTGAAGTGCATTTCAGTGATATTGATATCGGTTTGGGTTTTCGAGTTTGGGTATAGCTTCGTATGGTGATTCTAGAGTTGGGAGCACGATCGGAAATGAATTCGGAGGCCCGTAGGTTATTTAGAAGTCATTTGGCTAAAGATAGAAAATTGAAGATTTTTTAGAAATCCGACCGGAAGTGGAAATTTTGATAATGGGGTGAGAATGCGGTTCCGAAAGTTGGAGCAGGCCCGTATGTTGAATGTGACTTGTGTGCAAAATTTGGGGTCAATTGGACGTGATTTGATATGTTTCGGCATCGAATGTAGAAGTTGGAAATTTCTAAATTCATCAAGCTTGAATTGGAGCGCGATTCATAGTTTCGCGTTGTTTGATGTGATTTAAGGCCTTGAGCAGGTCCGCATTATGTTTTGGAGCAGGTTGGTATAATTGGACGGGGTCCTGGGGACCTCGGGTGGATTTCAGATTGTTAACAGATCAAACATGAAGTTGAGGAAGTGCTGAAGTTGCTGGTGTCTGGTGTTACCGCACCTGCTATGCTTTGGCCGCCGGTGCGGAACCACAGAAACAACCATAAGGGTCGCAGATGCAGGAGTGGACTGGAGCTGGGGGAGCCGCAGGTGCGGGTGCGCAGGTGCGAGACTGAAGGCCGCAGAATCTGAAAAGGCGCAGGTGCGAGTGGAGTTCCGCAGAAGGAGATGCGCAGGTGTGGGCGAGGTGACCGCATGTGCGAATGTGCTGGAGGCAGTGTGTTGTTTTAAAAATGGTAAATTGGCCATTCTTCTCCTAATTTCATTTGGTGTGGGCGATTGTGGAGAGCTTCAACGGGAGATTTTCTTCAAGGATCACAAGGTAAGTTATTCCAACTAATTTCAAGATAAATACATGGTTTAGGTACGGATTTTAGTGTGGGAATTTGTGGAAATTATAGGATTTGGAAGAAAACCTAGAATTTGCATTTTTGGATTTTGCCCACGAATTTGAGAATGAAAATTAGAGTAAATTATATATTTGAGTTAGTAAGACTATGTGTAGAGTTATCTTTAGGAAATTTCAAAATCCTGGCACGTGGGCCAGAGGGCAATTTGGTCAACTTTCCGAGCAGAATTGGGAATTTATATAAATTGAACTATCATAAGCATTAGAGTATATTTTCATTGGTTTGCTCGTTATTTGGATAGTTATGGGGCGTTGTACATCAATTGGAGTCGTTAGAAGGGCTTGGAGGCTGGTTATGAATCTTCGAAGCGAGGTAAGTCTCCTTTCTAACCTTGTGAGGGGGCATTGTCCCAATAGGTGAACTAGTTGAATATGTGCTACTATTTGTGGGGGCTACATACGTACGAGGTGACAGGAGTCCATGCGTAGCTACTACTATGCTATTGTCTGGGTAGTCTAGGACTCACTAGCATGCTTTCCTTATTATACTTGTGATCTTGCCAATGATATTAGACTGCTAATATTATCGAATTAGTAATTGAATACCTAAGAAGGTTAGAGTATACTTTTCTTAATCATCTAGAAAGAGAATTGATTCTTCCTTGGATAATTTTGTTGCTGATAAAATATATAATATATAAAACATTATCGAACTTGGAAAATGAATTTCCAGAAAAAGATTTAAATACTATCTTCGTGTTCATTAAAATAGAATTTTACCACTTCCTTGAGTAATTGCTTTCCCGAAAAAAATGTGATATTATTGTGTAAATATGTGTATCTATGAGTACCTGAGTCGCATGTATGATTCGCGAGCAGGATACTATATTTATATATGACCGCGTCGCCTGATCGATTCGCGAGCAGGGTAATAGATGCATCTATGGTTCGAGCCGTTCGACCCTTTGACAGTGCACTTTTTATTATTGTTGGTCCGCGCCGTTCGACCCTCGGCATATCTTGTGCATGATAATTGTTGCGTACTTTCTGTGATTATTACCTGTTTACTGGCCTGGGAATTTTAAATTGTCAACTTAAATGACGAAGATTTAAATTATTAAATGTGAAAGAATTTGCTAATTCTTATCATTACTTATTAAACTACCTATGGTATCCATGCTTAGTGTCTCCCTTGATTATTACTAAATTGACCTCTACCAAGTGTCAAAATTCGACCTCTCGTCAGTTTCCTTCAAAAATTCAAAAACTTAAAAAAAACAAAATTCAAAAAAAAAAATCTGAGTTCTTATAAAAGTAAAAAAAAGAGTTAGTTTATTTACTCAATTCCCAACCTTCTCGGACTATGCAAGATCTGATTCATGCAACATCATGATACATAGGCAATCCCTATAGGATTCAATCATAGCCATAAAACATTTTTAAAAACAGAGAGAGAGAGAGAGAGAGAGAGAGAGAGAGAGAAGAAAAGAAAGTGAAAAAAAAAAGAGAATAGAAAGAGAGAAAAAATTGAAGAAAAGAGTGACAAAAATTATCTGACAAAAACAAAGAGCGAAAATAACAAAAAGAAATCGAGATATGATAAATTCAAAAAAAAAAAAAAAGAGAGGGAGAGACAAAAATGGAAAGAGACATTTATAGGCCGGGGGGAAACACGCAACCATTCAAACACATGGTAGAAGCGTTTAAATATTAGGTGCATTGCATCCCTAATAGGTGATTCCCTATATGTTAAATGTCTCAAACTAAACCAGGTTGTTGTGTGTGAAAATATGACAGGTCCTATTTTGGTGGTTGGTTTTGTTGGTAGTCTGGCTTCCCATCCTTCAGAAGATCCAAAGGCACAGATGGCCTCCGCAAGCAATCTACCAACCATCGTTCCTGTGATCAGCCCGACATCGGTTATTCCGCAGCCAGAGTCAGCAACTGATTAAGAAAATAAAATGTTGCATCACCGCATGTTGGAAATATGAGACGCCTTGTCCAATGGTAGGGAGCCGCCAAGTGTAATCCCTGGTTTCCCTGAGTTGATAAGTTCAGATGGGCTTTCCAACATCCTTGTGCCCAACCCACTCTTCCCATGTGGGCATCCTCTAATGTCGTCTAATGGCCCGAAATGCCTCATGTGGATCACCCCCAGGCGTCGGATTAAAGGTCACAACCAGCAATGTTCGCTGCACCACTTGTCTCCGCTACGGCGCATACAATAGTGCCCAAGCCAAACTCTTACCCTCAACACCCACAATATGAGTCTCCCATGGGTCAAGTAAGAACTATGAGAAATCCCGAGCAGGAAGAAATGGCTTGGAAGACTAGAAGCCTAGAGCAAAGCTTAAAAGACATGCAGGGTTTGAGTGGTCAGAAGAGTGTATACTACTCTGATTTATGCATTTTTTCCACATGTTCACCTGCCAATTGATTTCAAGACGCCAAAGTTTTAAAAATATGACGGGCACGGAGACCCAATTGCTCACTTGAAGAAATATTGTAGCCAACTAAGGGGTGCAGGCGGAAAAGATGAGTTGTTAATGGCCTATTTAAGAAAAGCCTCACTAGAATCGCTTCTGAGTGGTATATGGACAAAGAAATTACCCTTTGGCATGTTTGGCCAAGACTTTATCCGCCATTTCCAACGTAATGTGGAAATCGCTCCCGACAAGAACTCTTTGTCTAATTTAAAAAAGACTACCGCAGAAAGCTTCCGCGAATATGTTGTCAAATGGAGCGAGCGAGCCGCCCGGGTAAAGCCTCCAATGGACAAAACTGAAATGGTTACGGTCTTCCCACAATTCCAAGAGGCTGACTATTTCCAGAACATGATGTCTGCTATAGGTAGACCGTTCGCTGAAGTTATCAAAATTGGGGAGATGGTCGAAAATTGTTTGAAAAGGGGCCGAATCTTGAGTCAACCTGCTTTTAAGGCTGCATCACAGGCCGTTCAGAATGGGTCGGGGGGTTGATGAACAGAGACAAGAGAGAAGAGGGAGCCATGACGGCTTCAAGTTTGAAAGGGGCCCGCAGGACATTCAACCAATCATATATGCTTCATAAAGTCCCACAGCACTATTATCCCTATCAAGATGATGTTGTATATGTCGTGTAACCTCCCCCTATGCGGTGATGAACGCACAATGTTACACGCGACCACAACATTATGCCCAAAACCGAGCCCACCTCCCAAAATGCCCATCCTTACCATGCTCCGTATAATCCCCAACCAAATGTTCCCCAATACAATCCTCTCCCAAGAGAGCCCTCCATAAAGAATCAATTCACCCCTATTAGTGAATCATATCCTACATTGTTCCAAAAGCTAATCAGGCTAGGTTTGCTACAACCAGTGGCCCCGAACCGGCTGAACCCTGAGTCCCCCTCGCACCGGGCTGATGCTAGATGTGAATACCACTCTGGAGTAGTGGTGCATGATACTGAAGATTGTTGGGCTCTTAAACGAGCAGTGGAAGACCTCATCGAGGTCCAGACAATAGTTCTTAGGGATGAAGATGACCCTAATATGATGAACAATCCCCTGCTTGCTCACACTGGGCCAGTAGTCAGAATGGTTGGTGAAGATGAGGAATTAGATCTGGCATTGATTACCATTGCAACCATTGTCGAGATAGGAGAAAATCTAAAAAATAGTCGCCCAGCCTGAAAGTTCCCCATCAGATGGGAGTCCCGGTAGCCAGTCTTGCAATCATTTCTGCGTCCGGATTATCTCAGAGTGTGATACGGATGTTTAACCTTATTGTCTTACTTTCCGATGTAAACCCTTCTATATTTAAACTTTAAAAAATCAATCAAAAAAAAGGAAGAAAAAAAAATCAAATGGAATTAATATTTCATTTTCCAAGAATGTCTCTTTTCTTAATCTTGTCTCTTTTCTATTTTACTTTTAGTTCTGTTAAAATGCAGATTTTAATAACATGACATGCTTGCAGACTTCACGCCCAGATCCTAAAACGCCGTCAAACTTTGAAATAATGAATCAAGAGTCAGAAAGCAAATGAAGTTATGTTAATGAAATAAAACAATGAATCGGAACGGCCAAAGGAAAATTGGTTCAGATTAGAAAGGTCCATACATTGCGACAAGAGTATTGCCAAAAGAGTGCGTTTGTACTTGGGATACATCGAAGATAATGTCCCAGACAACTTTCAACGTAGGTGCAGTGAAAAGATACTATTTTTGATCCTCCGTATTGTATTAAATGTTCTCTGGTTGGGATGACAAAGGCTTTCATTCTCGCTACCCAAACACCATTACCCCTTTTGTCAACCGTTTGAGCCGATTACCTTCCTTGATTACCTTTGGAACCTGAAGGTGTTATTGAAAAAAAAAGGAAAAGAAAAAACCAACAAAAAATAGACAAAAAGAAAATGAAATGAAAAAAAAAGAGGAAAAGGAAAGGAAAAAGAAGGAGAAAACAAAACAAAACAAAAATCAGGAAAAAGTAGAAGAAAAACAAAAACAAAAGTTTCCTTGAACTACACTCGACTTGATTCCGAAAGGATACGTAGGCAGCCTCTCCCTGGGGTTCAGCCACACCAAAAAGAAATTTCAAATTCCACCCAAAGTGAAACTAGGGAAAATGTTATAATAGTTCGACAATGGTTTCGCCTGAAAGGTTCCAAAGTTGTAATTCAATCCAAATTCTTTTTACCCCAAATCTCGTTCAGGTCCTTCCGATCAATCGGCAAAGATGTCCAAAATTTGAGGATACAGTTACTTGAATATGATCCAACAAAATGAGATAAATAAAATGAGAGAGTCTCATCGGTAAACACCATGAGGCGACTGTAAGCAGAGAAATTGAAAATGAGAGAGTCTTGTTAGTGAAAACTAGCAAAGAGCACTACAAGGCGATGGTGAGAAGAGAAATGAGAGAGGTTAGTAGGTGAAAACCGGTAAAGGGCACCACTAATCGAAAAAGGATAATGGGTCACTGACACAGATACGGTCTAGGGCAAGGTTTCTCAATCTCAAGGTAATAGTTATGATGAATTTCTGAGAGTTAGACGGTTTGCATAGATCTGGCATCCAGTCCAAGAGGCATGTCATATTCATTGAAGGCCGCATACATTCCAGATAAGTCCTTCTTTCCTTCCCCCGAAACGGATATTTCTTGTCTAAATTCATTTTTCCATTCCTTTGTTTATTTTCTTTAAATCCCTTTCGGTCTAACTCTGTTCCTGAAGTAAGGCAATGAAAGGATGGCAAAACTGATTTACAAGGCTCTCGTTTGACACGGGCTAATATGCAAAAGGCACCCAGCCTCGTCAGGGGCATCAAGTCGATCTTGACTGCCCATAGGGGCCGATGCTTCAAACTCAAAACTCTCGGAAGGAAAAAATCAAATTAAAATGCCCATGTAGGCAATTGAAGTTGAAAATGCTGAGTTCCACGTAGCTAACTGCCTCGGCAAGGTCCGAAAAACCAAGATCACCAAATGCTTTGAATTGGGAGAAAGAGCTAAAATGAAAGGCCAATGAAGGAAAAATAACGTTAGAAAAGGTTATGTCCCACGCGACTAGACGTTGCAGCAAAGTGGAGGAGCCAAGATTTTCCAAATTCACCGAAAATCCAAAAGGAAAACAGAAGAAAAGAAAAACAAGTCAGAATTGAAAGACCTATAAAGGAAAAATAAAGTCAAAAATTCTAGGTCTCATGCGACCGATCGCCATGGAAAGCCTGGAGAATATAAGGTCTCTAGGGTTAGAGATGAAACCAATCCCCAGCAAGAAAGCAAGCGGTTGAGATCTTCGTCGAAAGACGGGCCGAGATCAATAGTCGAAATAATCAAGGCCGAAAAACCAACCACCGTTGTAAAATGATAAATTGTTCTTTGTCTGAAGGAAATAGGAAAGAAGGTTTAACCCGAAAGCAACCTTGCAAGAAGCAGGTGCAACCAAAAAGAATATGCGCAAGGGCTAGAAACGATTTTGCAGCAACAAGTCCAAAAAAGGAAAGTTTTCTCTAAAATTCTTTCCCGCATTTACTTATTCTCTGAAAATAATTAAAAATAAGAAGAATAAATGATGTTAAAAACAATTCAAATCTAAAGTAATATAGAGCCTCCAATCCCTAGCTACACCTTTTCCAACTTAGGATCCCACTCCTTAGTTGATGACGGCATAACCGGATGACCTTTCCAACTTAGGATCTCATTCCCTAGTTGATGTCGGCATAACCCGATGATTTTTCCAACTTAGCATCCCACTCCTTAGTTGATGCCAGCATAACCCAATGATTTTTCAAACTTAGGATCCCACTCCTTAGTTGATGCCGACATAACCTGATGACTTTTCCAACTTAAGATCAAACTCCTTAGTTGATGCCGGCATAATCCGATGTCTTTTCCAACTTAGGATCCCACTCCTTGGTTGATACCGTCATAACCCGATGACTTTTCCAACATAGGGTCCTACTCCCTAGTTGATGACTTTTTCCAACATAGGATCCCATTCCCTAGTTGATGCCGGCATAACCCGATGACTTTTCCAACTTAAGATCCCATTCTCTAGTTGATGCCGACATAACCCGATGATTGTTCCAACTTAGGATCCCAGTCCTTAGTTGATGCTGGCGTAACCCGGTGATTTTTCCAACATAGGGTCCCACTCCCTAGTTGATGACTTTTTCCAACTTAGGATCCCATTTCCTAGTTGATGCCGACATAACCCGATGAATTTTCCAACTTAGGATCCCACTCCTTAGTTGATGCCGGCATAACCCGATGACTTTTACAACTTAGGATCCCACTCCTTAATTGATGACAGCATAACCCGATGATTTTTCAAACTTAGGATCCCACTCCTTAGTTGATGCCAGCATAACCTGATGACTTTTCCAACTTAGGATCCCACTCCCTAGTTGATGCTGGCATAACCTGGTGCTTTTTCCAACTTAGGATCTCATTTCCTAGTTGATACCGGCATAACCCAATGACTTTTCCAACTTTGGTGATGCCGGCATAACCCGATGACTTTTCCAACATAGGGTCCCCATTCCCTATTTGATGTCGACCTAACCCGATGACCTTTCCAACTTAGGCTCACATTCTCTAGTTGACGCCTGCATAACCTGTTACTTTTTCCAACATAGGATCCCATTTCCTAGTTGATGCCGACATAACCCGATGGCATTTCCGACTTAGGGTCCCACTCCCTAGTTGATGCCGGCATAACCCGATGACCTTTCCAACTTAGGGTCTCATTCCCTAGTAGACGCCACCATAACATGGTGCTTTTTCCAACTTAGGATCCCACTCCCTAGTTGATGCAGGCATAACCCGATGACTTTTCCAACTTAGGGTCCCACTCCCTAGTTGATGCCGGCATAACCCGATGAATTTTCCAACTTATATTCCCACTCCCTAGTTGATACCGGCATAACCAGATGACTTTTCCAACTTAGGGTCCAACTCCCTAGTTGATGCCGGCATAACCCGGTGACTTTTCCAACTTAAGGTCCCACTCCCTAGTTGATGCCGGCATAACCCGATGACTTTTCCAACTTAGGGTCGCATTCCCTAGTTTATGTCGGCATAACCCGATGACTTTTCCAACTTAGGGTCCCATTTCCTAGTTGATGCCGGCATAACCCGGTGATCTTTTTCAACATAGGGTCTCATTACCTAGTTGACGCCAGCATAACCTAGTTGATGATGCCAACCTAGGGTCTGCACTCCTTAGTTGATGCCAGCATAGGGTCTCTACTCCCTAGTTAATGCCAGCATAACCTGATGCCAACATAGGGTCTCCACTCCCTAGTTAATGCCAGCATAACCTGATGCCAACATAGGATCTCCACTCCCTAGTTGATGCCAGGATAACGTGATGCCAACATAACCTGATGCCAACATATGGTCTCCACTCCCTAGTTGATGCCAACATAGGGGTCTCCAGTTCCTAGTTTATTTTACTTTTTGACATAGGGTCTCCATTCCTTAGTCTATGCTTCCTCCAGGTACATCACTCCCGCCCTTTTTATCGCTTTCAATAATGAAGTAGTATAGAATTTCGTTACAATAACTCACGAAACCTTTCTAGTGAAAACTAGGGCAAAAAAAAATTTGTTCGTTTGCTTTGGTGCCTCAGCAGGTTATACCTCGAGGCACAGGATTCGAGATGACCAAAATAAGATGTCTCGATCCGAAGAAAATAAAAGAAAAGCAAGAAGTGAATCCAAAGTGCAGAAGCAGAGAAGAAATGTTGGTTGCTCAATACATGACTCAAGCCACAAGTTCTGCATGTCCTTCCTTGATCCGAAAAAGCTGAAGAAGATTGAACCAGCACCTACAGCTAACAAACATCAAGATTCAAATAAGAGTCTTTGTGAAGAAACAACGAAAACTCAAGATCAAGCTATAGAAGACTTGTAGATAGAAATCTTGTAACTCGTAGCTGATAGGCTTAGTTAGTATTTTTCAATTTTTGATTTTGGTGTAATAAGGAGCTCAGCAAGCAGTAAGCATCAGCAACAACAGTGAAATCACGGCTTTCTGGTAGTCCCAACTACCAAAACTCCTAGAACTACACTGACCTGATTTCTTTATAGCCAAGGATATGTAGGCAACCTCCGAAGCACGGTTCGGTCATACATTTTCAAAGTGCTTCCCATGGAGTGTCCTAACGGGCAAAAATTGCTCGTAATTTCTAACTTTATCTTTGCCCGAAAACTTTTCATGTTCTCGAGCAAAAAGGGGCAGCTGTGAGCACCTAATTTTTTACCGCATAAGAAATTACACCTAAAAATAATTATAAAATAATTTTTATTGGTTTTATGACTTTTAGGAGCTTTTTCTTTATTTGTTTTTCATTTAGTCGCATTGTTCATGCATCTTAGGAGTATCGTAAATAATGGAAATAACAAAAAAAATACTTTACTAATTTTTACATGCATTTTTAAGTAATTAATTTAGCCAATCGTTACATAAATCATTAAATAGGTTAATTTTTTAATTTTGGGCTTTACATGTTAGGTTAATTAATTGGTGGCTAAGCATAAAAGGAGGCTGCCCAGTTAATTGGGCCGCCTTCAGCAGCCCATTTCCTCCCAAAACCCCTCTATTTAAAACCCCTTTCCTAAAAACCCTAGAGGAGAACAAGGAGACTCCCCCTATGAGCGTCGTTTGGTCCCCTTTTTTCTCACTCACTCTCTCATCTTCGGAGACTAAAAAAATCAGATTCCCCTTACCCAAAAGAAGAGAAGCGTCCCTTCTCTTTTCCCTTTCTTGACATTTCATCTTCAACAAACTCAAAGATCTGACCTCAATTGAAGAGACAGCCATGGATGGCCTTCTTCTTCCTCATGAAAATAACACTCCCCTCCATTTAAGAGAAGCTTCAGCAGCCACAAACACACAAACTAAGAAAACGAGCAGCAACTAGACAGAGCGGCTGCTGACCTTCTTCTTCCCTTCACCAGACTCGCCGAAAAAATCACACACGGACACCCTCACTCATCCCCAAGCCGCCGCGGACATAATACCTAAAAAAATCTAAAAAAAATAAAACCATTTAGCTTTTAAAATCATAGGAAGATCTAGGTTCTAGAGGAATCTTTGAAACTATTTCAAGTTCTTTGGATTGTTAAAGGTTGAGTGTGCAGTCTTGGGTTTTAAAAAAAGCTGGCTTGATCGAGCTTGTTGCTGATTTTGCTATTTCTTTTGTTGCTGAGCTCCAACTAGTAGATCTCTAGCCTTTATTTGGCTATTTCAAGATGTATTGTCTCAAAACTAGGTAAACGCCAAAGATTTGTTTCTCTAATTGTTGAAATGATCAAATGAATTGATTTATGATTGAATGTCTTCTGATTTATGCTTGTTTTATCACTAAATGGTTTAGTAATTGTGTCTAAAATATGCTGATTCCAGACAACATGAAATTCAGCTTGGTAAATTCCCATGTTTTTATGGCTGACTCAGTTGTCTTTGATGTTAATTTACTGATTGTTTGAAACATGAATAAGAAGCCATAGTGTATTGAATGATTGGTGCTTTTGTCTGCTTTGTATGTTATCTTTGGTCATCTTTCTTTTTTATTTCACCTTATTTTATATTTGTTTTGAACTTCAATGTTTTATTTTGTCTTTGGCTGTTTGATAGAAATTAGTCAATGCATATAATTCCAATACGGTCGAAAAGATGGTGTTGGTAAAGAATCTGTTTACATTGTGGTTGCTTATATAGAGATCTGGATCTTTGAGCTAATATTTAATCAATTAAGGAGCAGCTCGACTTGCATTCTGAACTGTGAATTCATTATTAAACTAATAAAACATTCAAAATAGAAGACTAATATTAGATTGAGTTTAAGTGTGATCCTTTTCTATTTAGAGAAAAAACCAAAAAAAATGTGTGAAGAAATTTGTTCGTTCATTTCGATCAGTAACATAACTCAAAGAAAAAATGGGAATTTCTTTAGACCAAGCTCCACTGATTCTTTGTAGGACTTTCAATTCCAATCTTTTACTTCTTTGAAATTAGTGTTTGTATGTGCCGTGATTTAAGATTATATGACTTAAATTAGAGGAGTAGTTGCAATCATAAATTTGTAATTATTACACCAAAAACATGATAGTATTAGTAGAGAAATGAACATCGGTTGAGTATTTTAGACGCATTTTAAATTATTGTGATTATGTACACATATGTGTGACATAATCACGATATCAAAAATAAACCAAGGTATGCGTTCACGCAACTTCGGCCAAACAATCTTAATAATAATAAAAATGTTATTAACCGTGTAAACTATAACGACCCGGTTGGTTGTTCCTAGATTTTTAGCCACGTTTCCCCTATTTCTGCTTCATTATACGTGGTTCAGTTGTATGATGTTGTGTTAGGTTGGTTGGCTCAGGTTCGGAGTGGCTGTGGAGAGAAATGAGGCACTTAGTCTCTTGAGTTGGTTTTATAGTTGGAAAAGTCAATCGGAAGTTGACTATCAGGTAAACGGCCTCGGAATGTGGATTTTATGGTTGAATAGCTTCGTTAGGTGATTTGGGACTTAGGAGTGTGTTCGGAATGTGGTTTTGAGGTTCCGGAGTAGAATTAGGATTGAATTTCCGAAATTGAGTTCTTGACGATTTCTGGTTGGTAGTGGAAAATTACCTATCGGGGTTCAATTGGAATTCTAGAATTTAGGTTCGTAATATCATTTTGGATGTGTGTGCAAATTTTCAGGTCATTCGGACGTGTTTTGGTTAGTTTTTGCATCATTTGCGAAATTTAGAAATCTCAAAATACATAGGCTTGAATCCGATGTAATTTTGGTGTTTTGGGTGTTTCGAAGGCTCAACTAAGTTTGAATGGTGTTATGGGAGGTGATGGCATGTTTGGAGGTAATATTTTTGACTTCATATCTCGATTCTATGTTGATTTCTAACTTATTAAACCTGAAAACAGTTGGATTTGAACCCAATATTGGGGAAGTTAGGGCATGGGAAATTGGAGACTTTATTTGAGGGATTGAAGGGGCAATTGTGGTCCGATTTTGATGTTCATGGTATGTATAGAATCTTGGGAGGATAAGTAATCCGGTTTTGTTATTTTTATCGAATTCCGAGACGTGGGCTCGGGGGTCGGGTTTAGTCAACTTCGAGATTTGTGCCTAATTTTGATAATTTTCGAATGGGTTTCATCTCCCTAGCATATTTTGATGTTATTAATCTGATTTTGATACACTCGGAGCATTTGGGAGCCGATTCGAGAGGCAAGAGCATTGCGGAGTAGTTTTCGGGCCGGTTTGAGGTATGTAACGACTGTAACTCTAGACCTGAGGGTATGAAACCCCGGTATTTCGCATTGTTTTGATAAATAAGGTGATGCACATGCTAGGTGACGAGTGTGTGGGCGTGCACCGATAGGTATTGTGACTTGGTTCGTCCCGTAGCGACTATTAAGTCGCGTATTTGACTGAAATCGTATGATATCCTGTATTTTTCAAGTTTACATTATATTATGGGATGTATGCCACGTTTGGGGCCTTGTGCCGATCTGTTTAGACCCTTAAGGGTATTTTTACCATTATTCTCACACTTTGATAGAAATTTATGAACTCCGTCATGCCTTATACCTATTGTTGTCATCATTATTATCACAGTGTTTTAGAATACTGAGAGGTACTTTGGGCTGAGTCCCATGAGTTGAGATGAGCTGCCCGAGTGGCTTGTGAGGATGACTGAGTGAGGCCGAGAGCCGAGTTGTGAAGATATTATTTGGTTCGGGCTGCATGCCACTGCAATATATTATATGGATCGGGCTGCACGCCGCAACAATATATTATATGGATCAGGATGCACGCCGCAACAATATATTATACGGATCGGGATGCGAGGCGCAGCAATATATTATATGGATCGGGCTGCACGCTGCATCAATATATTATATGGATCGGGTTGCACGCCGTAGCAATATGTTATATGGATCGGGCTGCACGCCGCAATAATATATTATATGGATCGGGCTGCACGTCGCAGCAATAAATATATTGGATCGGGTTGCACACCGCATCAATATAGCGCTTGGGCTATAGGTGCCCCTTCGGAGTCTGTACACCCCCAGTGAGCGCAATCGACTATTATCTTGATCGGGTTGCACGCCGCAGCATATATTATATGGATCGGGCTGCACGCCGCAACATATATTATGTGGATCGGGCTGCACGCCGCATCGGTTGTGTGTGTTCTTTGTACCTGTTGAGTGAGAGGGTTGAGTGTGAGCATTGACTGGTGCTAGTAGAGTCCCGAGTGACTGAGAGACCTTATTTATGAGTGATAATGTGCCCGAGGTGCTATTATTTGTGAGGTCATTATTTTTCACTCATTTTTCACGGAGTCTCTTTAATAATCATTGAGTTAATGTTTTATGCAAGTTTAAATGATAAACTGGAGTTGTAAACAATTCGGCAATGTAGACCTTGATTTACTCTATTTTCTACTGGCACATATTTTTCATAATTATCACTTTTAAATGCTCGTCACTGCACTCAAGTCTTTAGATACGGTTTTTACTTACTGAGTTGGCGTACGTCCGTTACTCCGTGCACCTTTGTGTGCAGATCCAGGTATCGGGCCAATGCGCTAGTGGACTTCTCACTTGACTGGGAGTTTGACCGAGGATAGAGGTAGCAACGTAGCATCCACAGCTTGCCTTCTTTCATTTCCTAGTTCACAGATATTTTGTACTTTCTGGACTTTTATTATTAAAGTGACATTATCATACCTTGTACTTGCTACTTTAGATTGCTCATGACAGTTGATTTCGGGTGTTGGGGCCCTGGTTAGACTTGATTCTTTGTTATTATTGCTGTTAAATATGTTTTTGAAAGGAAATATCAAATGAGATATTTTGACTTATGATTTAAACTGAAAGCTTTATCTGTTATTCTCGGTAGTTGCCTAGCCTAGTTTTCACGATAGGCGCCATCACGGCCTATGTTGATTTAGGGTCGTGACAAGTTGGTATCAGAGCCTAGGTTACATAGGATTGAATGTCATGAGCAGGTTTAGTAGAGTCTTTCGGATCGGTACGGAGACGTCTGTACTTATCTTCGAGAGGATACAGAACTCTTAGAAAAATCTCACATTCTTGAATTCTTGTCTTGTGAATCCATCTATTCAGTCAAAAGCGTAACTCTTTCAATTCCTTTCATGTATTCTAATGCGCACATGAGCGCTTGGTGTCTGATGTATTGACGGCTTGTGACTTCCATGGATGAGATGTGATTTTTTTAGCATGTTGATAATGGGCCAGTTTGCAGGACTTGAGGCCGGAATTTCTGCCTATGGCTCGAGTGCTGAGATTTCGTTCGTGTGAGCTCGTGTATTTGAGGACTTATATGCCCATTGGTGTCCTTATTGATGGGACTTTGTGATTACATAACTATGTGGTGAGTGTGATTTGAGGGTGAGACGTGTTCGTGTTGCTTGATTGTGACAAAAAGGGAGTGGCTAGATATGTACCGAGAACTAGTGAGTTTTTCAAATTTGTCTAGAGCTGGAATATGGCCTCGAGCTGTGAGTGTATTGGAAGACCTCTCATGTTGTTTAGTTGTGGAGGGAAGCAGGTCTTTCTGTTGTGTTATGAGTTCCTAGTGATGTCTTTTAGGCTGACCAATGCCCCAACAGCATTCATGTATTTTATTAATAGTGTATTCCAGCTGGATATGTACCGAGAACTAGTGAGTTTTTTGTGAAATTTGTCTAGAGCTGGAATATGGCCTCGAGCTGTGAGTGTATTGGAAGACCTCTCATGTTGTTTAGTTGTGGAGGGAAGCAGGTCTTTCTGTTGTGTTATGAGTTCCTAGTGATGTCTTTTAGGCTGACCAATGCCCCAACAGCATTCATGTATTTTATTAATAGTGTATTCCAGCTGGATATGTACCGAGAACTAGTGAGTTTTTTGTGAAATTTGTCTAGAGCTGGAATATGGCCTCGAGCTGTGAGTGTATTGAAAGACCTCTCATGTTGTTTAGTTGTGGAGGGAAGCAGGTCTTTCTGTTGTGTTATGAGTTCCTAGTGATGTCTTTTAGGCTGACCAATGCCCCAACAACATTCATGTATTTTATTAATAGTGTATTCCAGTTGTATTAGCGCTCCCTGGTTATTGTATTCATTGATGGCATCCTGGCGTACTCATGTAGCCAGGGGTAGCATACACAGCATTTGAGTATGATATTATAAGGATTCACGGAGGGGAAGTTCTATGCAAAGTTCAACAAGTGTAAATTTTGACTCAGATCAGTAGCATTCTTGGGACACGTGGTGTCCAGTGAGGGTCCATGTGGTCAGACGAGTATGGGTAGAGCTCCAGAAGCTCAAGATTTCTTTGACCACATCTCCAGTGTTAGTTCTATCATCAGCTTCAGTTTCTTATATCGCGTATTGTGATGCCTCGAGGGTAGGCATTGGTAGTGTTTAGATGCAGAAGGATATAGTGATTGCGGAATAACTATGATGTTTGGAAGGGTATAGAGAGAATAGTTTGAGGCTAAGCAGGCAGGGCTATCTCACGCGGGGGGTCCTGAGGTTGTGTGATCCTTAGGTGATTTTGTGGCAAGTCCTCTTTATCGAAAATTGATATATGTTGCAATTTGAGTTTAGAACGCTTGTGGAAGTTGGCATGAATATTACAATAACAAATGCGAGATTTGCATAGGATGTGGAATATCAGATGGTTTGTGTCATATGAACTTCTGAAGGGTTTAGTTGAATCTCACTGCAGTGTGGTGACAACGATAGCGTAGGGGCGTTCTGAGTGATTGTTTTTCTTAATAGTTGGTTTTGAGCCAAGTGGGGGAGGCTGTTAATGATAAGTTGATTGCACGATTATGTGTTTTATTAGTTTCAGTTCGAGGTATATTGGTGGATAAGTTATGACCTACAGAGGTGGAGTATGGGAATGACTCGAGTGATGGGAATTTTCGATACAGGTTGTAATCTACTCTATTTGCAAATGGATTTTATTGAATTATTGAGCTGTAATTGCAAAAAAAAAAAGTGTATTGTGTGCAGTGTACGAATTTGCTTGTTGTTTCGAATGTGTGGACTACTTCCTAACATGTTGGTGTGCAAGTGGGGTTAGGTCGTTGGATTTGCTCTATCAGTTTAATTGAGATTTTTGTAAAGTGGATGACTCTCGAGAATGGTTCTGATGGATTCAAGGTCATACGTAACAATTAGGAAAATTCAAGGTATGTATTTGGCTAGAACCGAGATCTATGTTGGAGAGTGTCAAGACTTGTGGCAATTCTAGATTATCATGGATTCTACATATCAGTATCAGGAAAGTGAAGGTAACGGCTTTAGATTCGGAGAAGTCTCTTCAGGGTAAGTATTTTGAAGGTGGTACTTTTAGGGATATTTGAGAGAGTATTTAGCGGCTTACGAGCCTTGGACAGAATGGTTTTATGCTTGGGTCTCGTGTGGTTAGTCGGGATGCTGAATTGCGGTATTATGGAAGGGAAAAATATCAATTCGAAGGTAATTATGGAGGAACATGGGGTAATAGGACAGCTTGGTAGTAGGTCAGATCGGCATGGTAAGGGATGTGATTAGTTCTTTGGGTATTTACGAGGTAATGAGTTTCTGCAGGTGTTTCTTGGCAATGCTCTTGGGTTTTGGTGACCTGCGTGGCTTGGTTGGGTTAGAAGGATTCATTCATGTCGGTTGGTTTCGTACAAATGGGATTCAGAGAGTTCTTTATGGTTTCTACCACGGTTAGAGATGTATATTTTCTTCTGGTGTGAGGTGTAGGTGATGTATAGTTATTTTGCTTCTAAATGGGATCAAATGGAAAATTCTTGGCTCGTTGGGTATTTAGATACTTGTGGCTCGGAAGGGATCATGAAGTTCTCATATTTATCATAGGATGGCAAGGCGTATGCGGTATGTTGTGTAGGGTTGAGAATTTGCATATTTGAGGTCACGGTTCAGTTCTGGAAGGAAGGCCAAAAATTCTTAGGCATCATTGGCAGTTTCAGGTGACTAGGTAGATGATATCACTATAAGATGGCCTGATGAGGGTAGACATTTCAGAAAGGTCAATTTGTAGAGTGAAGGGTGCTTCGTTGGTATTGCGATGCTCTCTTGTTGGATCGACTGCTGATATTCAAGTTTACTTGGTGGCACAGAAGAATTTTAGAAGTATCCCTTGTGGAATTATTTAGTATTCGAGGTATGTTATATATTCGAGCAGTGGAGTTGGGATCAGATATGGTGGTTCGTGCGCTTCATGGACTTCGAGACTGAGAGTTCTCGTAGATAGATCATTTTATGGTTGTGGACTGCGACGATGCGAGCAAAGCTAATCGGATGTTAGTAAATGCCATGCTTCAGTCATTGTGAACTTTCAGGGAGTTATCTATCTGTTGTGGGTGACCAGAGTTGATTTATGGTTATTGGTAAGCCCAATATGGGTGTGTGTTCTGCACCTGGTCGGTATTGTTGCCTGCGAATTGCTATTATTGAGGGAGGTACCATTCGATTGACTTTGAGTTTATTTGTGGTCTAGAGTGATCTATGGGTTACCTTTTGGTGTTGCGAGGAGTTGTGATTGTTAATTATAGGCACATAGGGTGTGGATTTACTTAGAATTCATAGCGGGATTTGAGTAAGGTGAGTAATTGGGTATTGCAGGATTGAGACGTATTGGTTATGATCTATCGGGTTCGTGTGGCATGGTATCTTCCGATTTCCCCGTGGTTATGGTAATGCACTTTGAGTACTTGATGTTGAATTGCGCATGGTTATTGAATTGGAGCAAGGTGGCTTGAAGTATTTCATGTGGTCTAGCGTTGGATGGGATCATGCATTGTAGAAGAGTTATGTGGAGGTATGATCCTTGGTGTCTGCCAGGATCTTAGCATAGTGTTGTGATGGTAATTGTTAATGGCAGGATAGTCCTCTCGTGTAAATCTTTTCTATGATTTGAGTTCGTGGGAATTTTCTATTAGGTGCATGAGTTGGCAGGTTATGGCTTTGGATTGTATTGATGCATCATGTCATCAGAGAGTCGTGTTGGATGAGAATAGGTCATTAGGCCTAGAATGAATACTACCAGAGTTGGCGACAACATGGTTGGAAGGGTGATATCAGAAGTTGGCTTAGAAAATCTGCTATAGTTCCTGTCGAAGAAAGGGGAGCTCCATGACTGGCTGATTGGATGAGTGGTTGCAAGTTCTACGTGTTTCTTTCATCATTGGCAGTAGATGAATGTGTTAGAGCGAGGCATTGCTTGATAGGAGGTTATGCACCGGTATTGGGTTGTTTTGAGCAGCAATTATTAGTAGGAGTTATCGTTATGAGTGTTTGAGTCTTGCGGTATATTATGTGATTATATCTTGGGTCACATATGTGGCGTGATACAACGTGTTCAGACTTATTCATTTATAGTTGTGGAATTTTGATCTTGTATATTATTTCAGAAGTGTAAATTTGGTTCTAAGATTGAGGGGTCAGGTTGGATTTCAAAATTTGAATTGTGTTGTGCTATTGGACCTATATGGGATAGGGTGACGTGGTATCACCCCGGGTATGTGCATGGTAGGTTACACGACTATTTGGGGGGGGAGGACG
>ML433814.1:0-64814 GCA_005239525.1 Nicotiana knightiana | reverse complement strand
GGGGGGGGGGTTGGAGCAACTCTGGGCACGTTCGAGGACGAACGTATGTTTAAGTGGGGGAGAATATAACGACCCGATCGGTCGTTCCGAGAGTTTTAGCCCCATTTCCCCTCTTTCTACTTCATTATACGTGGTTCAGCTGTATGATGTTATAATAGGTTGGCTGGCTCAGGTTCGGGGTGGTTGTGGAGAAAAGTGAGGCACTTAGCTCCTGAGTTGGTTTAATAGTTGGAGAAGTCAACTGGAAGTTGACTATTTGGTAAACGGCCTCGGAATGCAGATTTTATGGCTCGAATAGCTTCGTTAGGTTATTTGGGACTCAGGAATGTGTTCAGAATGTGGTTTCGAGGTACGAAGTAGAATTAGGCTTGAATTGGCGAAATTGAGTTCTTGGCGATTTCTGGTTGGCAGTGGAAAATTAGTTATCGGGGTTGGATTGGAATTCCGGAAGTTGGAAAAGGTTCGTAATATCATTTTGGGTGTGTGTGCAAATTTTCAGGTCATTCAGACATGTTTTAGTTAGTTTTGGCATCATTGGGGAAATTTAGAAACCTCAAAGTTCATAGGCTTGAATCCGATGTGATTTTGGTGTTTTCGCGTTGTTTTGGGTGTTTCAAAGGCTCGACTAAGTTTGAATGGTTTTAGGGGAGGTGTTGGCATGTTTAGTTGAGGTCCCGAGGGTCTCGACTGGTTTTCGAGAGGTTAATTGATCAAGTTTGGATGCGATCGCAGGGGTATGTATGAAATCGCATAGGTTTGTTCTGAGCAGCAGTATTTTTCTTCTATGTGATCGCATATGTGGAGCCGCGATCACGTGAGTGAGGGGTGTGGTGAGCAGTGTGATTGTGTATGGGCTTGTGCAAACGCGTAGAGTTGAGGCACGTGTGTTGTGCGAACGCGTGGGTGGTGGACGCAAATGTGTAGTAGAAGTCTAGGCTGTGCTTCGCGAACGCGTAACTGGAGACACGAACACATTGAGGAAAAATATAAGTGCTAGGCAGTGTATTTAAAAACCCATATCAGCGATTTTTTACCCACTTTTCACCATTTTTGGGAAGATTTGAAGCTTTTGAGAGAGTTTAAAGAGGGAATCAAAGGAGAAACACTTGGAGGTAAGATTTTTCACTTCATAACTTGATTCTATGTTGATTTCTAAGTAATTAAACCTGAAAATAGTTGGATTTGAACACAAAATTGGGGAAGTTAGGGCATGGAAAATTGGAGACATTTGAAGAATTGAAGGGGCAATTGTGGTCGGATTTTGATGTTCTTGGTATGTATATACTCGTAGGAGAATAAGGAATCCGGTTTTGTAATTTTTAACAAATTTCGAGACGTGGGCCTAGGGGTCGGGTTTGGTCAACTTCGGGATTTGTGCCTAATTTTGATAATTTTCGAATGGATTTCGTCTCCCTAGCATATTTTTATGTTATTAATCTGATTTTGATAGACTTAGAGCATTTGGGCGCCGATTCGAGAGGCAAGAGCATTTCATAGTAGTTTTCGGGCCGGTTTGAGGAAAGTAACAATTGTAACTCTAGACCTGAGGTATGAAACAACGGTATTTCGCATTGTTTTGATGAATAAGGTGACCACATGCTAGGTGACGATCTTGTGGTCGTGCATCGATAGGGATTATTACTTGGTCCGTCCCGTAGTGACTATTAAGCCATGTATTTGATTGAAATCATATGATATCCTCACTACAAGAATATTGACCTTTAACGACACAATTGTAACGAAGGGACATGAATCTGGTCGTTAAAAGTCTATCTATAACGACCAGAAATTTTCCAATCGTTAAAGTCTATTTTTTGTTTAATATTTACGAAGGGATGATTTCCGGTCGTTAAAAATAAAATAATCCGGACGTTAAAATAGATTATAAGCAATAAGACCAATAAATAGGTGCTTATATCTCGTATTATGATGCCTCGAGGGTAGGAATTGGTTGTGTTTAGATGCAGAAGGACAAAGTGATTGCGTAATAGCAAAGATGTTTGGAAGGGTATAGAGAGAGATCAGTTTGAGGCTAAGTAGGCGGGGCTATCTCCTACGGGGTGTCCTGAGGTTGTGTGAACCATAGGTAATTTTGTGGTTAGTCCTCTTTATCGGAAATTGATATATGTTGCAATTTGAGTTTATATCGCTTGTGGAAGTTGGCATGAATATTAATATAATGAATGCAGATGTGCATATGATGTGGAATTGTGTCATATGAACTTGTGAAGGGTTTAGTTGAATCTTACTACAGTGTGGTGACAACGATAGCATAGGGGCGTTGTGACTGATTGTTTGTCTTGATCATTGGCTTAGAGCCAAGTGGGGGACGCTATTAATGATAAGTTGATTGCACGATTATATGTTGTATTGGTTTGAGTTCGAGGTATATTGGTGGATCAGTTATGACCTGCAGAGGTGGAGTCTGGGAATGACTCGAGTGATGGGAATTTTCGATACAGGTTGTAATGTACTCTATTGGCAAATGGATTTTATTGAATTATTGAGTTGTAATTGCTAAAACAAGTGTAGTGTGTGCAGTGTAGGAATTTTCTTGTTTCTTCGAATGTGTGGACTACTTCCTAGCATGTTGGTGTGCAAGTGGGGTTAGGTCGTTTGATTTGTTCGATCAGTTTAATTGAGATTTGTGTAGAGTGGATGACTCTCGAGAATGATTCTGATGGATTCAAGGTCATATGTAACAATTGGGGAACTTCAAGGTGTGTATTTGACTAGAACTGAGATCTACGTTGGAGAGTGTCAAGACTTGTGGCAATTCTACATTATCATGGATTCTACATATCAGTAGCAGGAAAGTGAAGTTAACGGCTTTAGATTCGCAGAAGTCTCTTCAAGGTAAGTATATTGAATGTGGTTACTTTTAGGGATATTGGAGAGAGTATTCAGCGGCTTACGAGCCTTTGATGGAGCGGTTTTATGCCTGGGCCTCATGTGGTGAGTCGGGGTGCCGAATTGCAGTATTATGGAAGGGTAAAATATCAATTCGAAGGTAATTATGGAGGAACATGGGGTAATAGGACAACTTGGTAGTAGGTCGGATCGGCATGGTAAGGGATGTGATTAGTCCTTTGGGTGTATATGAGGTAATGCGTTTCTGCAGGTGTTTCATGGCAATGCTCTTGGGTTTTAGTGACCTGCGTGGCTTGGTTTGGTTAGAAGGATTCAGTCATGTCGGTTGGTTTCGTACAAATGGGATTCGGAGAGTTCTTGATAGTTTCTACCACGGTTAGAGATGTACATTTTCTTCTGGTGTGAGGTGCAGGTGATGTGTAGTTATTTTGCTTCAAAATTAAAGTTTTTGGCTCGTTGGGTATTTAGATGCTTGTGGCTCGGAAGGGATCATGAAGTTCTCATATTTATCATAGGACGACATGGCGTATGCGGTATGTTGTGTAGGGTTGAGAATTTGCATATGTGAGGTCACGGTTCAGTTCTGGAAGGAAGGCCAAAAATTCTTAGGCAGCATCGGTATTTTCAGGTAACTAGGTAGATGATATCACTATAAGGTGTCTTGATGAGGGTAGACATTTCAGAAAGGTCAATTTGTGGAGTTAAGGGTCCTTCGTTGGTATTGCGACGCTCTCTTGTTGGATCGACTGCTGATATTCATGTTTACTTGGTGGCACAGAAATTTTTTAGAAGTATCCCTTGTGGAATGGTTTAGTATTAGAGGTATGTTATATATTCGAGCAGTGGAGCTGGGATCAGATATGGTGGTTTGTGCGCTTCATGGACTTCGAGATTGAGAGTTCTCGTAGATAGATCATTTTATGGTTATAGAATGTGACGATGTGAGCAAAGCTAGTCGGATGTTAGTAAATGCCATGCTTCAGTCATTGTGAACCTTCAGATAGTTATCTATATATTGTGGGTGACCAGAATTGATTTAGGGTTATTGGTATGCCCAATATGGGTGTGTGTTCTACACCTGGTCAGTATTGTTGCCTCCGAATTGCTATTGTTGAGGGATGTACCATTCGATTGCCTTTGAGTTTATTCGTGTTCTGGAGTGATCTATGAGTTACCCTCTGGTGTGCGAGGAGTTGTGATTGTTGGTTATAGGCACATAGGGTGTGGATGTATTTGGAATTCATATCGGGATATGAGAAAGGTAAGTAATTGGGTATTGCAGGATTGAGACAAATTGGTTATGTTCTTTCGGGTTCGTGTGGCATGGTATCGTACGATTTCTCCGTAGTTATGGCAATGCACTTTGAGTACTTGATGTCGAATTGCACATGGTTATCGAATTGGAGAAAGGTGGCTTGAAGTATTTCATGTAGTCCAGCGTTGGATGGGATCACGCATTGTAGCGGAGTTATGTGCAGGTATGATCCTTTGTGTCAGATTCGTATGTTCTGATTTTTTTGCGATGTGTGCCAGGCTCTTAGCATAGTGTTGTGATGGTAATTGTTAATGGCAGGATAGTCCTCTCGTGTGAATCTTTTCTATGATTTGAGTTCGTGGGATGTTGTTATTAGGTGCACGAGTTGCACAGGTTATGGATTTGGATTGTATTGATGCGCCATATCATCAGAGCGGTCTTGTTGGATGAGAAGAGGTCATTAGGCCTAGAATGAATACTACTAGAGTGGACTACATCATGGTTGGAAGGATGATATCGGAAGTTGGCTTAGAAAATCTGCTATAGTTCATGTGGAAGAAAGGGGAGCTCCATGACTGGCTGATTGGACAAGTTGTTGCTAGTTATACATGTTTCTTTCATCATTGGCAGTATATGAAAGTGTTATATCGAGGCATTGCTTGATAAGAGGTTATGCACCGGTATTGGGTTGTTTTGAGCAGCAATTATGAGCAGGAGTTATCACTATGAGTGTTTGAGTCATGTGGTATATTATGTGATTATATCTTGGGTCACGGATGTGGCTTGATACAGCGTGTTCAGACTTATTCGGTTTATAGTTGTGGAATTTTGATCTTGTATATTATTTCAGAAGTGGAAATTTGGTTCTAAGGTTGATGGGTCAGGTTGGATTTCGAAATTTCAATTACGTTGTGCTATTGGAACTATATGGTATAGGGTGATGTGGGATCACCCCGGGTATGTGCATGGCAGGTTACACGGCAATTTTGGGGGTTTTTGGAGCAACTCTGGGCACGTTCGAGGACGAACGTATGTTTAAGTGGGGGAGAATGTAACGACCCGATCGGTCGTTCCGAGAGTTTAAGCCCTGTTTCCCCTATTTCTGCTTCATTATACGTGGTTCAACTGTATGATGTTGTGTGAGGTTGGTTGGCTCGAGTTCGGAGTGGTTACAGAGAGAAATGAGGCACTTAGTCTCTTGAGTTGGTTTAATAGTTGAAAAAGTCAATCGGAAGTTGACTATTAGGTAAACGTCCTCGGAATGTGGATTTTATGGCTCGAATAGCTTTGTTAGGTGATTTGGGACTTAGCAATGTGTTCAGAACGTGGTTTTGAGGTCCGGAGTAGAATTAGGCTTGAATTGGCGAAATTGAGTTCTTGGCGATTTCGGGTTGGCAGTGGAAAATTAGCTTTCAGGGTCGGAAGAATTCCGAAAGTTGGAACAGGTTCGTAATATTATTTTGGATGCGTGTGCAAATTTTCAGGTCATTCGGACGTGTTTTAGTTAGTTTCGACGTCATTGGCGAAATTTAGAAATCTCAAAGTTCATAGTCTTGAATACGATGTGATTTTGGTTTTCTGGCGTTGTTTTGGGTGTTTCAAAGTCTCGACTAAGTTTGAATGGTGTTATGGGAGGTGTTGGCATGTTTGGTTGAGGTCCCGAGGGTCTCGGGTTTGTTTCGGGAGGTTAATGGATCAAGTTTGGATATTGGAAACTTGTAGATTTTTGCTAATGTTCAAGTCTAGTTTTCTTCTATGCGATCGCAGGGGTATGTATGTGATCACATAGGTTTATTCTGAGGAAGCAGGATTTTTTTCTATGTGATCACCTACGTGGGGCCGCGATCGCGTGAGTGAGGGGGGTGGTGAGCACTGCGATCGCATATGGGCTTGTGCAATCGCGTAGAGTTCAGGCGTGTGTGTTGGGATGAGTGATAAGTTGTGCGAACGTGTGGGTGGTGGACGCGAACTCGTAGATGAAGTCTGGGATTTTCTTTGAAAACGCGTAACTGGAGACGCGAACGCACTGAGGAAAAATATAAGTGTTGGGTAGCGTATTAAAAAGCCATATCCGCGATTTTTAACCCACTTTTCACCATTTTCTGGCGGATTTGAAGCTTTTGAGAGAGTTTAAGGAGGGAAACAAAGGAGAAACTCATGGAGGTAAGATTTTTGACTTCATAACTTGATTCTACGTTGATTTCTAAGTAACTAAACCTGAAAATAGTTGGATTTGAACCCAAAATTGGGGAAGTTAAGGCATGGGAAATGGGAGACTTCATTTGAGGAATTGAAGGGGCAATTGTGGTCCGATTTTGATGTTCTTAGTATGTATAGACTCGTGGGAGAATAAGGAATCCGGTTCGTGATTTTTATCGAATTTCGAGACGTGGGCCTGGGGGTCGGGTTTGGTCAACATTGGGATTTGTGCCTAATTTTAATAATTTTTGCATGGGTTTCGTCTCCCTAGAATATTTTGATGTTATTAATCTGATTTTGATAGACTCGGATCATTTGGGAGCCGATTCGAGAGGCAAGAGCATTGCGGAGTAGTTTTCGGGCCGGTTTGAGGTAAGTAACGATTGTAACTCTAGACCTGAGGGTATGAAACCACGGTATTTCGCATTTTTTTGACAAATGAGGTGACGTCGTGTGGGCTTGCACCGATAGGGATTATTACTTGGTCCGTCACGTAGCAACTATTAAGCCACGTATTTGATTGAAATCGTCTGATATCATGTATGTTTGAAGTTTACATTATATTATGGGTTGTATGCCACGTTTGGAGCCTTGTGTCGATCTGTTTAGAGCCTCAAGGGTATTTTTCCACTATCTCACACTATTTGATAGAAATTTATGAACTCAGTCATGCTTTAATACATGTTGTTATCACTGTTATCACACTGTTTTAGAATACTAAGAGGTACTTTAGGCTGAGTTCCGTGAGTTGAGATGAGTTGCCTGAATGGCTTGTGAGGATGACTGAGTGAGGCCGAGAGCGTGGTATGAGGATATTATTTGTATCGGGCCGCACGCCGCAGCAATATATTATATGGATCGGGCTGCATGCCGCAAAAATATATTATATGGATCGGGCTGCAAACCATAGCAATATATTATATGGATCGGGCTGCACGCCGCAGCAATATATTATATGTATCGGGCTGCACGCCACATCAATATGTTATATGGATTGGGTTGCATGTCGCAGCAATATATTATATGGATCGGGATGTAGGCCGCAGCAATATATATATTGGATCGGGCTGCACGCCGCAAAAATATAGAGCTTGGGCTGTAGGAGCCCCTCCGGAGTCAGTTCACCCCCTGTGAGCTCAGTCAACTATTATCTGGATCGGGCTGCACACCCCAGCATATATTATATGGATCGGGTTTCACGCCGCAGCATATATTATGCGGATCAGGGTGCACTCCGCAGCGGTTGTGTGTGTTCTTGGTACCTGTTGAGTGAGAGGGCTAGTGGAGTCCCGAGTGACTGAGAGACCTTATTTATGAGTGGTACTGTGCCCGAGGGGCTATTATTTGTGAGATCATTATTTTTCACTCATTTTACACCGATTCTCTTTAATAATCATTGAGTTATTGTTTTATGCAAGTTTAAATGAGAAACTGGAGTTGCAAAGTATTCGGCAATGTAGACCTCGATTTACTCTATTTTCTTTCACAAGCACATATTTTTCAAAATTATTACTTTTAAATGCTCGTCACTGCACTCATGTCTTTAGTTACGGTTTTTACTTACTGAGTTGGCGTACTCACGTTACTCCCTGCACCTTTGTATGCAGATCCAGGTACCGGGCCAGCGCGCTAGTTGACTTCTCACTTGACTGGGAGTTTGACCGAGGATAGATGTAGCTGCTCTGCATCCACAGCTTGCCTTCTTTCATTTCCTAGTTCATAAACTTTTCGTACTTTCTGGACTTGTATTAGTAAAGTCACATTATCATACCTTGTACTTTCTACTTTATATTGCTCATGACAGTTGATTTCGGGTGTTGGGGTCGTGGTTAGACTTGATTCTTTGTTATTATTGCTGTTAAATACGCTTTTGAAAGGAAATCTCAAATGAGATATTTTGACTTATGATTTAAGATGAAAGCTTTATCTGTTATTTTCCGTAGTTGGCTAGCCTAGTTTTCATGATAAGCGTCATCAGGGCCTGTGTTGATTTGGGGTCGTGACATACACGTTCGCGTGACACAAATACAATTTAATTTGAACACTCGTAGAAATGCTTTAGGCGCTTTTTTTTTAAAACTACCATTGTGATTGCATACATGTTCGTGTGACGTGATCCCGATTTTTACAAATAAATAAACGGTACGCGTTCACGCAACTTTGGCCAAGCTTTTCTTAAATAATTAAGCATGATAAATTGTGTATACACTTATGCATGACATGATTCAATAGCCGATTTTCAAATAAATGCAAGGTACGCGTCCGCGCGACTTTGGGCAAAATTTTTCCTAAATAATTAAGCGTGATAAATTGTGTACACGTATGCGTGGCATGATTTTTGACGCATCAAAACTCAACGGGTATACGTATGCGCAACTCGTCTTAAGATAAATCTTTAAATACAAATAATCGAGTAATTAGAAGCGGTAAAAGGTAAAATGTACATAGGTCCTAAAATAAGTAATTAAACAATTTAGGACAAGTACAAATCATTAAGAGACCATGCTAGAACCACAGAATTTGGGAGTGCCTAATACCTTCTCCAGGGTTAACATAATTCCTTATCCGGTCTTCTGGTTCGCAGACTTTTAACGGAGTTAAATATTTCCTCAATTTAGGATTTTGAAAATAAATAAATGGTGTCTCGAAACACCGTAAATAAATCTGATGTAACTACCCGGCCGGTTGTTCCGTGAGATTTACCCCGTTTCTCCAATTTCTGCATTTGTTATATATTGCTAGCCTATTTTTATTATGTTGGGTCAGTTGGTTTGGGTCCGGACTAGTTATGGTGAGAATATGGCATTTAGTTTTTTTAAAGTAGCCTAATAGTTAAGAAAGTCAACTGAGAGTTGACCTATTGGTGAACGACCTCGGAATGCGGATTTTATGGCTCGGATAGCTTTGTTAGGTGATTTGGGACTTAGGAGTGTGTTTGGAATAAAGTTTTGATGTCCGGTGTAGAATTATGCTTGAATTGGCGAAAGCTAGATTTTTGAGATTTTCGGTCGGCAGTGGAAAATATGCTATCAGAGGTGTTTTTGTTGGTTTCGGCGTAGTTGGCAAAATTTGGAAGTTTAAAAGTTCATAGGCTTGAATTTGATGTTATTTTGGTGTTGTTGCGTTGTTTTTGGTGTTTCGAAAGCTCTAATAAGTTTGAATGATGTAATGGGATATGTTGGTATGTTTGGTTGAGGTCCCGAGGGCCTCAGGTGTGTTTCAGGTGGTTAACGGACCAACTCTTGGCTTGAAAACTGGGCAGATTTTTGCTGGTGTGAGGTTCTGGTTTCCATCTACGCGATCGCGGGAGGATGTTTGCGATCGCGTAGAGTAAAAGAGTGGGTCAGGTATTATTCTCTATGCGATCGCGTGGTTAGGATTGGAATCGCATAGGTTGGTTAGGAAAGGTAGTGCGATCGCGTGGGTATTTCTGCGATCGCATAGAGTATTTTGAGGCACATGTGTGGGGTGGAGATTTGTTCTATGCAATCTCGTATATTTCTCTGCGATCGCATTGATTGGTTGGTCTGTGCATCGCGTTCGCGTGACAAGGGTCGCGATCGCAGTGAAGAAAATTTAATGGCTAGGCAGAATGTTTTAAAAGGCCATTTGTGCGAGAATAGCTCATTTTTCCTCCATTGTTGACGAGTTGGGAGCACTTTTGATAGTGTTTGAAGAGGAAATTGAAGGGAATCACTTGGAGGTGAGCTTTTAAGCTTCATAACTCGTTCATATGTCATTTTCTAAGTAATTAAACCATAGAATTTGTTGGAATTAAGCCCAAATTGGGGAAGAAGGGTGCATGGTAAATTGATTTTTCTTTTGAAGATTTGAGTGGGCAATTGTGGTCCGATTTTAGTGTTCTTAGTATGTATAGCAATGTAGGAGGACGAGATGTGGGCCCGGGGCTCGGGTTTGTCCGAATTTTGAGATTCTTTATAATTTGATAGTTTTCGATTGGGTTGAGTTCCTTTGATATATATTGATGATGTTAAATTGGTTTTGGCTAAACTCGGAGCAACCGGGAGCCAATTTGAGGGGCAAGAGCATTGCGGACTAGTGTTGTGGCCCGGTAGAGGTAAGTAATGGTTATAAATCTTGTCCTGAGGGTATGAAACCCCGGACTACATATTTCTCACTGATTTTAGAAAGGCGCATATGTCAGAGGACGAGTATGTGGCGCGTACTGATTCTAGGATTGGACTAGGTCCTCTCCGCGGAAACTAATGAGTTGCATATTTACTCAAAACCCTATGTTAAATTATGTTCTAAAGATTTGTGACATATTTGGGCTATAAGCCGTGTTTGGGGCCTCGCGCCGATCTGTTTAGACCCCTTGGGGGCTTTTACTGCTGTTTTTCCTTACTATTTGTTGATGATTTCACTCAGTCACATTATGCTTACTATTATTGAAACTCAGCCTGATTCACACTAGTTTGAGATTTAAAATGATTTTTTGAGTCGAGTACCCGGTTTTACTAATTCGCTCGGGGGGCCTTTTGATTGGTTCTGCTGAGTGTGGCCGAGGGCCTGAGTGATGGTTAGGTGCTGAGTGATATTAGTGCTTGGTCTGAAGGAACACCTCCGGAGTTTGTACACACCCCCAGTGAGCGCACCGAGTGCCGAGTGCCGAGTGTCGAGTGACGAGTGATTGGGAGGCATGAGTGACTGTGAGGTGCTGAGTGACTGTGAGGCATGCCCGAGGGGCTGATTATGATACATGTTTTTTCCCTCTAGGCTACTTATGATTTTACTACTTTCATTTTCATACTAAATCTTTCGGTTTGAAGTTGTTAAAAATATGCATTCTTTAAAGGACTTTTCTAAAGTTGTCTTTAAGGCATGATGATTTCATATACCTATGTTTACACTATTGAAAAGTAAGGCTGTGTATATTTTGATTTGATGACATTGATTTCATGTGTTTCCTGCCGCTTAGACTTGATTTATTTTTATTACTACTGAGTTGGCGTACTCACATTACTCCCTGCACCTCTGTGTGCAGATTCAGGTGCAGATATCGAGCATTAGCCATTTATTCCACGCGGAGCCGGATTGCGGGATATAGAGGTAGTTGTTCAACGTCCACAGCATCTCTGTTTCCCCTTCTTGTTTTATCTAGCTTTTATTCGGAGGTTTTGTATTATAATAGTATATTTTTGCTTATTCCTCTAAATTCTCATGACATGTTGGCTCCGGGTTTTGGGGTTGGCGGTACTGTATAATTGGCCTACTTTATTTTAGTAATCTCTGTATATTTTATGAAATGCTTGAACTTGATTGGGATTTTTTTTAAGAAATTGCGAACATGTGGTAGTCGGCTAGCCTAGTTCCACTATAGGCGCGATCACAGCTGGTTTAGGATTTGGGGTCCTGACAGTTCGGTATCAGAGCCTAGGTTACATAGGACTCAACGTTCATGAGCAGGTTTACTAGAGTCTTGCGGATCGGTACGGAGACGTCTGTACTTATCTTCGAGAGGCTGCCGAACTTTTAGGAAAAATTTCTATCTTTCTTGAACTCTTTCATGCTGATCTATTGAATCTGAACTTATGGTGTTTCAATATCTCACAGATGGTGAGGACACGCCATACCGATCAGAGTGACCAGTCACTTGCTAGACCAGCGAGAGGTCGAAGGCGCGGTCGAGGCCGT
The DNA here is from genome assembly GCA_005239525.1 of Nicotiana knightiana. Taxonomy (NCBI): domain Eukaryota; kingdom Viridiplantae; phylum Streptophyta; class Magnoliopsida; order Solanales; family Solanaceae; genus Nicotiana; species Nicotiana knightiana. Next base: position 52,834 of record ML433814.1, on the reverse strand, counting down.
GGTATAGGTAGGGGCCAACACGTGTAGCAGCTGGTGCAGTACCACAGGATCCCCCTATCGATCATGATCAGGTTCCCGCTAATGATGTCCCAGCGGGACAGGCTCAGGCACCAGCAGTGCCTATGGTTATTCCGGGTCTTCAAGAGACCCTGTCTCAGATATTGATAATGTGCACCAGTTTGGCTCAGGCAGTCGCCATGTCTTCTACTGCCGCCATAGCTCAGGCCGGGGGATGCAATCAGACTCCAACTGCCCGAGCACCTGAGCAGGCTGCACAGGGTATTCAGGCACCAGGAGCAGCCCCAGCTCAGCCAAGTGCTCCGGTCCAGGATTTTGTGGTCCCTGTTATGATTGAGGACGAGCAGCGTAGGTTGGAGAGATTCATCAGACTTCAACCTCCGACTTTCAGCATTTCAGAGGGCGAGGATGCCCAGGGGTTTCTAGATAGGTACCAGAGGATACTGCGTACCGCATGTATTTTAGAGATCAGTGGGGTCTCATTTGTTAGATTTCAATTTGCGGGGGCTGCCTTTACCTGGTAGGAGTCATTCGAGAGGCGTAGGCCGGTTGGTTCAGCACCTCTCACCTGGCAGCAGTTCTCCACGATCGTTTTGGAGAAGTATGTTCCTCTGTCCCACAGAGAGGAGCAGCGCAGGCAGTTTGAGCAGCTGCGCCAGGGAGAGTTATCAGTTACTCAGTACGAGATGAGGTTCTTCGATTTGGCTAGGCATGCTTCTGAGATTGTCCCTACTGATACGGAGAGGGTGAGGAGGTTTGTAGATGGTCTTTATTATCAGCTTCAATTATTTATGACTCGGGAGAGAGTATCGGGTGCTTCATTTGAGCAGGTTGTTGACATAGCTGGAGATATCGAGTTCGTTCGCTGCCAGAAGCGGGAGGAGAGGGAGGCTAAGAGGCCTCAAGGTTCGGGTAGTTCCAGTGGTTCTCCCTTCAGTGGACAGTTTCAGCAGGGTAGGAGCTGTTCATTCAGGCCTCCTCAGTTAGGTCGCCCAGCATATAGTGGTGCATATTCGGGGCAGGGTCCCCGTGGTTCTCAGTTAGGCCGTACTTCATTTGGTGCCCTCCCAGCTCAGAGTGCAGCTCGAGCACCCATATTTCAGGTTTCTTCTATGAATGAGTCTTCCGGTGGCCGTTCGGGTGCTAGGGGTTTCTATCAGTCCCCGCCTCCAGCTCCAGGGAGTTGTTTTGAGTGTGGAGAGTTTGGGCACGGGTGGAGGCAGTGTCCGCGCCGTTCCCGTGGATCTTCTCATCAGAGGGGCCAGCCTCGACTTCAGCTTCAGTCACTTCACCACCTGCCCAGGCAGCCAAGGGTGGTAGTCAGTCAGCTAGAGGCCGCCCTAGAGGGGGAGTTCAAGCAGGGGGAGGTCAGGCTCGCATGTATGCATTTCCAGCCAGGCCGGATGCTATGGCCTCAGATGCCGTGATCGCAGGTATTGTCTCAGTCTATTGCCGAGATGGCTTGGCTTTATTTGACCCTGGTTCTACATATTCCTATGTTTCTTAATTTTTTTCCCGTTTTCTGGATGTGCCCCGTGAGTCTCTAGTCACCTCTGTTCATGTGTTAACTCCGGTGGGCGATACTGTTATTGTGGACCGTGTGTATCGATCGTGCATGATGTCTATTGGGGGTCTGGAGACCCGAGTGGACCTACTGTTACTCAGCATGGTCGATTTTGACGTGATATTGGGCATGGATTGGTTATCTCCGTGTCATGATGTTCTCGATTATCACGCTAAGACCGTGACCTTAGCTATGTTGGGGTGTCCGAGGGTTGAGTGGAGAGGTTCTTCCGAGTATATGCCTAGCAGGGTGATTTCTTACTTGAAGGCTTAGCGCATGGTTGAGAAAGGATGTTTATCTTATTTGGCCTTTGTGAGGGAAGTCAGTGGTGAGACTCCCGCTATTGATTCAGTTCCTATGGTCCGTGACTTTCCGGATGTGTTTCCTGCAAGCCTTCCAGGCATGCCACCTGATAGGGATATTGATTTTGGTATTGACTTGGTGTTAGGCACTCAGCCTATTTCTATTCCACCTTATCTTATGGCACCGGCGGAGCTAAAGGAATTTAAGGAGCAGCTTCAGGAACTCCTGGATAAAGGATTCATTCGGCCTAGTTTGTCACCTTGGGGTGCACCGGTGTTGTTCATAAATAAGAAGGATGGGTCCATGCGTATGTGTATTGATTATCGGCCCTTGCCCCGTATTGATGATTTGTTTGACCAGCTTCAGGGAGCCAGAGTGTTTTACAAGATTGATTTGAGATCTGGGTATCATCAGTTAAGGATTCGGGATTCTGACATTCCGAAGACTGCTTTCAGGACTAGATATGGTCATTATGAGTTCTTGGTTATGTCATTTGGGCTGACCAATGCCCCAGCTACATTCATGCAATTGATGAACAACATGTTTCAGCCTTACCTTGATTCTTTCGTCATTGTGTTCATTGATGACATCCTTGTTTATTCTCATAGCTAGGAAGAGCATGCTCAGCATTTGAGAGTTGTGTTACAGAGGTTGAGGGAGGAGAAGATTTATGAAAAATTCTCCAAGTGTGAGTTTTGGCTTGGATCGGTAGCTTTCTTAGGGCATGTGGTGTCTACTGAGGGGATTCAGGTTGATTCGGAGAAGATAGAGGTGGTGCAGAGTTGGCCCAGACCGTCCTCAACTACAGAGATTAGGAGTTTCCTTGGTTTGGCGGGATATTACCGTTGCTTTGTGGAGGGGTTATCTTCTATTGCTTCGCCTTTGACCAGATTGACCCAGACGGGTGCTCCATTCAGATGGTCTGATGAGTGTGAGGAGAGCTTTCAGAAGCTCAAGTCAGCATTGACTACAGCTCCAGTACTTGTTTTGCCTGTTGGTTCGGGTTCTTTTACAGTCTATTGTGATGCTTCTAGAGTTGTCTTGGGAGCGGTATTGATGCAGGACGGTAAGGTGATTACCTACGCGTCTAGACAGTTGAAGGTGCACGAGAAGAATTATCCAGTGCACGATCTTGAGTTAGATACTATTGTTCATGCCTTGAAGATTTGGCGGCTTTATTTGTATGGAGTGCAGTGTGAGATTTTCACTGATCATCATAGCTTGCAGTATCTGCTGAGGCAGAAGGACTTGAATTTGCGTCAGAGGAGATGGTTAGAGCTCCTCAAGGATTATGACCTCACTATATTATATCATCCGGGGAAGGCCAATGTAGTGGTCGATGCCTTGAGTCGCAGAGCAGAGAGTTTGGGGAGTCTAGCCTGCCTTCCAGTTGCAGAGCGCCTATTAGCCCTTGATGTTCAGGCTTTAGCAGGCCGGTTGGTGAGATTTGATCTATCAGAGCCCCCGCGGGTGTTGGCTTGTGTAGCCTCCAGATATTCTCTTTACGATCAGATTAGAGCACGCCAGTATGATGATCCACATTTTCTTGTTCTTCAAGACAGGGTCCGTTGCGGTGATGCTAGAGATGTGGTTATTGGTGATGATGGGGTCATGAGGATGCAGGTCCGTATTTGCATGCCCATTGTGGATGGGCTTCGAGATCTGATTCTAGCAGAGGCTCATAGTTCACGAAATTCCATCCATTCGGGTGCCGAGCAGATGTATCAGGATTTGAGGCAGCACTATTGTTGGGGATGAAAAAGGATATTGTGGAGTTTGTGGCTCGGTGTCTCAACTGTCAGCAGGTCAAGTATGAGCACCAGAGACCTGGTGGATTGCTTTAGAGGTTTGATATTCTGGAGTGGAAGTGGGAGCGGATCACCATGGACTTCGTAGTTAGACTCCCACGGACTTCGAGGAGGTTTGATGCTATATGGGTTATTGTGGATCGGCTGACCAAGTCCGCGCACTTCATTCCTGTTGGTACTACTTATTCATCGGAGAGGTTAGCTGAGATTTATATCAGGGAGATGGTCCGATTGCATGGGGTTCCAGTTTCTATCATTTCTGACAGAGGCACTCAGTTCACATCTTAGTTTTGGAGAGCCGTGCAGAGAGAGTTGGGTACTCAGGTCAAGTTAAGCACAGCGTTTCACCCTCGGACCGACAGGCAGTCGGAGCGAACCATTCAGATTTTGGAGGATATGTTGCATGCTTGTGTGATTGACTTTGGTGGTTCATGGGACCAGTTTCTGCCACTAGCGGAGTTTGTATATAATAACAGCTATCAGTCGAGTATCCAGATGGCTCTGTATGAGGCCTTATATGGTAGGAGGTGCAGATCTCTGTTTGGATGGTTTGAGCCGGGCGAGGCTAGGCTGTTGGGCACAGACTTGGTTCAGGATGCATTGAGTAAGGCGAAGTTGATTCAGGAGCGGATTCACACGGTGCAGTCTAGGTAGACGAGTTATGCGGAACGGAAGTTCCGAGATGTGTCTTTCATGGTTGGGGATAAGGTGTTGCTGAAAGTGTCGCCCATGAAGGGTGTTATGAGATTCGGGAATAGGGGGAAGCTGAGTCCCAGGTTCATTGGGCCATTTGAGGTGCTTCAGAGGGTTGGGGAGGTGGCTTATAAGCTTTCTATGCCTCCCATTTTATCGAGTATTCATCCAGTATTCCATGTTTCGATGCTCCGGAAGTATGTTGGTGACCCTTCCCATGTTTTGGACTTCAGCACTGTTCAGCTCGAGGGTGATATGTCATATGAGGTGGAGCCAGTGGCTATTTTGGGTCGACATGTCAGGAAGCTGAGGTCTAAGGATATAGTTTCAAGGAAGGTTCAGCGGAGAGGGAAGCCGGTGGAGGATCTCACCTGGGAGACCGAGCGGGAGATGTGGGACAGATATCCTCACTTATTAGAGACTCCAGGTATATTTCTAGACCCGTTCGAGGATGAATGTTTGTTTAAGAGGGGGAGGATGTAACGACCCGGCTGATCGTTCCGTGAGATTTACCCCGTTTCCCCTATTTCTGCATTTGTTATATATTGCTAGCCTGTTTTTGTTATTTTGGGTCAGTTGGTTTGGGTCTGGAGTGGTTATGGTGAGAATTTGGCATTTAGTCTTTTTAAAGTAGCCTAATAGTTGAGAAAGTCAACTGAGAGTTGATTTATTGGTGAAAAACCTCGGAATGTGGATTTTATTGCTCGGATAGCTTCGTTAGGTGATTTGGGACTTAGGAGTGTGTTCGGAATGATGTTTTGATGTCCAGTGTAGAATTAGGCTAGAATTGGCGAAAGTTAGTTTTTGGCGATTTCCTGTCGACAGTGGAAAATAGGCTATCGGGGTTGGAACGGAATTCCGGAAGTTGGAGCAGGTTCGTAATGTCATTTTGGATATGTCTTCAAAATTTCAGGTCAATTGGAGGTTTTTTGATTGGTTTCGGCGTAGTTGGCGAAATTTGGAAGTTTCAAAGTTCATAGGCTTGAATTTGATGTGATTTTGGTGCTGTTGCGTTGTTTTTTGTGTTTCGAAGGCTCGGCTAAGTTTGAATGATGTTATGAGATATGTTGGTATGTTTGGTTGAAATCCCGAGGGCCTCGAGTGTGTTTCGGGTGGTTAACGGACCAACTCTTGGCTTGAAAACTGGGCAGATTTTTGCTGGTGTGAGGTTCTGGTTTCCTTCTACGCGATCGCGGGAGGATGTTTGCGATCGCGTAGGGTAAAAGAGTGGGGCAGGCATTTTGCTCCATGTGATCGCAAGGTTAGGATTGCGATCGCATAGGTTGGTCAGGAAAGGTAGTGCGATCGCGTGGATATTTCTGCGATCGCGTAGAGTATTCTGAGGCGCGTGTGTGGGGTGGAGAATTGTTCTACGCGATCGCGTGTATTGATCTGCGATCACATTGCTTGGTTGGTCTGTGTATTGCGATCGCGTGCCAGGGGTCGCGATCGCAGTGAAGAAAATTTAATGGCTAGGCAGAATGTTTTAAAAGGCCATTTACGCGAGAATAGCTCATTTTCCTCCATTGTTGACGAGTTAGGAGCACTTTTGATAGGGTTTGAAGAATAAATTGAAGTAAATCACTTGGAGGTAAGGTTTAAGATTCATAACTCGTTTATATGTCGTTTTCTAAGTAATTAAACCATAGAATTTGCTGGAATTAAGCCCAAATTCGGGAAGAAGGGTGCATGGGAAATTGATTTTTCTTTTGAGGATTTGAGTGCGCAATTGTGGTCAGATTTTAGTGTTCTTGGTATGTATTGAATCGCGGGAGGACGAGGTTTCTAGTGATCGAATTCTGAGACGTGGGCTCGGGTTTGGCCTAATTTCGGGATTCTTGTATAATTTGATAGTTTTCGATTGGGTTGAGTTCCTTTGATATATATTGATGATGTTAAACTGGTTTTGGCTAGATTCGGAGCAATCGGGAGCCAATTTGAGGGGCAAGAGCATAACAGACTAGTGTTGTGGCCCGGTAGAGGTAAGTAATGGTTATAAATCTTGTCCTGAGGGTATGAAACACCGGACTACATATTTCTCACTGATTTTAGAAAGGCGCACATGTCAGATGACGAGTATGTGGCGCGTTCTGATTTTAGGATTTGACTAGGTCCCCTTCGCGGCAACTAATGAGTTGAATATTTACTCAAAACCTTATGTTAAATTATGTTCTAAAGATTTGTGAAATATTTGGGGTATAAGCCGTGTTTGGGGCCTCGCGCCGATCTTTTTAGACCCCTTGGGGGCTTTTACTGTTGTTTTTCCTCACTATTTGTTGATGATTTCACTCAGCCACATTGTGCTTACTGTTTTTGAAACTCAGCCTGATTTACACTACTTTGAGATTTAAAATGATGTTTTGGGTCGAGTACCCTGTTTTACTGATTCGCCCGAGGGGCCTTTTGAGTGGTTCTGCTGAGTGTGGCCGAGGGCCTGAGTGATGGTGAGGTGCTGAGTGATATTAGCGCTTGCTGAAGAAGCCCCTTCGGAGTCTGTACACACCCCCAGTGAGCGCATGGAGTGTCGAGTGACGAGTGATTGGGAGGCATGAGTGACTGTGAGGTGCTGAGTGACTGTGAGGCATGCCCGAGGGGCTGATTATGATACATGTTTTTGCCCTCTGGGCTACTTATGATTTTATTACTTTCATTTTCATACCAAATCTTTTGGTTTGAAGTTGTTAAAAATATGCATTCTTTAAAGGACTTTTCTGAGGTTGGCTATAAGGCATGATGATTTCATATATCTATGTTTACACTATTGGAAAGTAAGGTTGTGTATATTGTGATTTGATGACATTGATTTCATCTGTTTCCTCCCGCTTAGACTTGATTTATTTTCATTACTACTGAGTTGGCGTACTCACATTACTCCCTGCACCTCTGTGTGCAGATTAAGGTGCAGATATCGAGCATTAGCCATTTATTCCGCGCGGAGCCGGATTGCGGGATATAGAGGTACTTGTTCAGCGTCCACATCATCTCTGTTTTCCATTCTTGTTTTATCTAACTTTTATTCGGAGGTTTTGTATTATAATAGTATATTTTGGCTTATTCTGCTAGATGCTCATGACATGTTGGCTCCGGGTTTTGGGGTTGGCGGTACTGTATAATTGGCCTACTTATTTTAGTAATCTCTGTATATTTTATGAAATGCTTGAAACTTGATTGGGATTTTTTTTAAGAAATTGCGAACATGCGGTAGTCGGCTAGCCTAGTTCCATGATAGGCACCATCACGGCCGGTTTAGGATTTGTGGTCGTGACATCCGAGTGGCGAATCTTAGAATTAAATAAATAATCCCAAATTCGATAATGTCACTTAAATTGGAAAAATCCCTTATCCCAACCCTTTCGGGTAAAAGGAGGTGTGACAAGGTGATGAGTATCTATGCACCACCAATTTGTTTGTTGAACATGATCCCCTCCTCGTTTTCAATTTAATTGATCCCTGATTTAATTGTTCTATGATCATTGATGTCTACATGCTTACTTGGTTTCGTTAACTTGTTGTTAAGTCTTGTTTCAAGTATTTTGGAAGTGGTTGTTGTTCCTTTGGCTTCATTGCGATACATAAAAGGGTGAACTAGTTGACACTGATTTACAATATATACTCCGGTTGGTTTATTTGTGAAAATGATAAATGATGAAGTTATGAGTTGTATTGTTTACTGGTTACAATTGTTGAGGCAAAAATATTGTGAAAAGTTTATGACCTGGATTGTGAAAATTTTCATAAATAAAGTGATATGATATGTATGGTGGGAGCGGGTTGCACGCCGCAACAAAGAGTGATAAGGGAGGACAGGTGGGAGCGGATTGCATGCCGCAACAGGAAAAATAAGGGTTATATATATATATAAGGAGGAGCAATAAGGGCGGACAGGTGGGAGCGGGTTGCGCGCCGCAATAAGGAGCAATAAGGGAGGACATTTATGTTTACTGATATAAACTCAAGGATTTGAAAACTTACTATTTTTCATATTTTGCACTTGCGGTTATTTTAAAGTGGAATTTGGAAATTTGGAAACTTATGTGAGAATTTGGTTATAGCTGAGACCTGGAAAAGGCAGCTGAGTCATTTTATTATATTGTTACATTTTATTGTTTTTGTTTACTTTAGAATTTCTTTCTTGCTTTATTATATATATTGTCGCAGGTTATGTTATAATTGCCCCACCGTAGCCTCGTCACTGTTTCATCGAGGTTAGGCTCGGCACTTACTCAGTACATGGGGTCGATTGTACTGATACTACACTCTGCATTGTTTTGTGTAGATCCAGGTACCGGCCAGTGTTAGGAGATTTTAGTAGCGGTCATCATTACTCGGAGACACGAGGTACATCTTCTGGCGTCCGTAGATTCTTGGAATCTTCCTTTAATATTTAGATTACTGTTTTAGTTCTTTAATAACAAATACATATTTTTTTCAGCCGAATTATTTGTAGTATTTTTAGTGGTTCGTGAATTGTGACACCAGATCCTAGGGTAGTCTTATAGTTATATATTTAGTTCGTGGCTCGGCTTATTTATTCGTTTATTATTTTATTCATGAAGTTATTCGTTGGAAATTATTAGATTTAGTTTATTTTAAATTGTCATATTGTGTTTAAGTAAATATTCAAAGGAAAATGGCTAATCAAGTTCTAACATTGGCTTGCCTAGAAAGTGTGGTGTTAAGCGCCATCACGATCCCTAAGGTTGGGAAATTGGGTCGTGACAAGTTGGTATCAGAACACTAGGTTACCTAGGTCTCACAATTCATGAACAAGCTTGATAAAGTCTGAAGGATCGGTACAGAGACGTCTGTACTTATCTCTCAGAGTCTATGAAGTTAGGAACAAACTCATTGTTGTTTCTACTCTGTCGTGCGATTCTTGTTACCTAGAATACTGATTGAATTCTTCTATTCTCTCAGAGATGGCGAGAACACGTGCTTCCTATTCCGCTGACCAACAATCCGGTCTTCCAACAGCAGCAGCTCCTACTAGGGGCAGAGGCCGGGGACGCGCTAGAGGCCGAGGATGGGGCAGGACTTAGCCTATTGCTCAGACAGGAGCCCCAGCTGCTAAACCCCAGATCGAGGTTAATGAGGGGGTTCCAGCTCAGATCGTTCTAGCAGGACCAGCTCAGGTCCCAGAGGGGTTTATTTCTACCCCGGTGCTTCAGGACGCTTTGGTTCGGTTAGTCGGCATTATGGAAAGTGTAGCCCAGACTGGCACATTCCCCATAGCAGAGACCGCATCTCAGGCTAGAGGAGGGTTCAGACTCCTGTTACTCACACTCCTAATCAGACAACTCCTCAGGTTTAGACCCAGCAGCTGATCCAGTTGGGGTAATTCAGCCAGTTGTTGCAGTGCCACCTATTGATGGGGAAGCTATGTCCATTGATTCTTTGTGTAGATTGGACAGGTACATTAAGCTTTTCCCTGTACATTTCAGTGGTGAGACTTCAGAGGATCCTTAGGAATATCTTGATAGCTGTCATGAGGTACTTCAGAATATGGGTATCTTGGAGACCGATGGGGTCGATTTTGGTGCCTTCCAGATGACTGGTTCCACCAAGAAATGGTGGAGGGATTATTTTTTTACTAAACTAGCTGGGTCACCTGCTTTGACTTGGGACTAGTTTCCGCATCTCTTTTTGGAGAAGTTTTTGCGTATTACTACTCGAGAGGACAAGCGTCGTCAGTTTGAGAGGCTTCATCAACGCCGTATGATTATGACCCAATATGAAAACTGCTTTGTGGATTTGGCTAGACATGCTATTCTTTTGTTTCCCACAAAGAGAGAGGGTCAGACGGTTTACTGAGGGCCTTGCACAGCCCATCAGGTTGCAGATGGACAAAGAGACAAGGACTGAGATTTACTTTCATGATGTAGCTAATGTGGCCAGGAGATTTGAGTCCGTACTCGGGATGGGAGGTCAGGGGTCAGACAAGAGACCTCGCTATTACGGTAGTTTCAGCGGTGCCTCATCTGGAGGCGGGGTTAATTTCAGTAGAGGCCAATCTTCCAAGCCATTTCATTTAGAACTTCAGGATTCACATGGTACTTCATGTGGTCGTGGTTCTTATACGCCTCCTTCCGCTCAGCCATTCTATAGTTCTCCTTCAGATCTTATCATAGCACTTCCTCCACACACTTATTATCGGGGTCAGCTGATTCGTCAAGGTCAGTCTTCGTATCAGGCGGGATGTGTTGAGTGTGGTGAATATGGGCATATTCGGAGAGCTTGTCCGAAATTGTCAAGTAATCAGTAGTAGTACTAGGGTTCTCGTGCCATAGTTCCAGTATCAAGTGCAGCACTACCTGCCTAGCCAACCAGGGGTAGGGTCAGGTTGCCAGAGGTAGGGGTCAGGTTGTTAGAGGTAGAGGTCAGGCCACTAGAGGTGGAGGCCAGCCTACTAGAGGTGGAAGCCTTCCTATCAGAGGTCCCCCCAGAGACGTAGTTCAAGGTGGGGGAGCCCAGCCCCGACTGTGTGCATTCCCAACTAGACCTGAGGCGGAGTCCTCCGATGTTGTTATTACAAGTGTCATTTCAGTTTGCAATACAGATGCCTCGGTTTTGTTTTATCCGGGAATGACTTATTCTTATGTGTCATCATATTTTGCCTCGTATTTGGTTATGCCCCGTGAATCCTTAAGTGTCCCCGTTTATGTGACCACGCCCGTGGGGGATGCCATCATTGTAGATCGCGTGTATCATTCGTGTGTAGTCGTTATTAAGGGTCTTGAGACTAGTGTAGATCTTTTGTTTCTTGGCATGGTTGATTTCGACGTCATTTTGGGCATAGATTGGTTGTCACCTTATTATTCCATCTTGGACTGTCACGCCAAGGAAGTTACGTTAGCCTTGCTAGGGTTGCCTCGATTAGAATGGAAAGGGGCTCCTAGTCATTCTCCAAGCAAAGCGATTTCTTATGCCAAGGCCCGTCGCATGGTTGAGAAGGGGTGTTTAGCTTTTTGGCTCATATTCGTAACTCTGATGCTGAGGTTCCTTCTATAAGTTCAGTTCCTGTTGTTCGTGAGTTTCCCGAGGTATTTCCTGCAGACCTGTCGGGGATGCCACCCGACAGGGATATTGATTTTTTTATTGATGTGGCTCCAGGCACTCAGCCCATTTCCTTTCCTTCATATCGGATGGCCCCACCAGAATTGAATGAATTGAAAGAATAGTTGCAAGACTTTCATGGTAAGGGTTTTATTAGACTAGTGTCTCGCCTTGGGGTGCACCAGTTTTGTTTGTGAAGAAAAAGGATGGAACGATGAGGATGTGAATAGAGTATCGGTAGTTGAATAAAGTCACTATCAAGACTAAATATACATTGCCGAGAATTGATGATTTATTTTATCAACTTCAGGGTGCCAGTGTGTTTTCAAAAATTGATCTAAGATCGGGGTATCATCAGTTGAAGATTAGGGCGTCCGATGTTCCTAAGACAGCCTTTCGGACGAGGTATAGGCGCTATGAATTTCAGGTTATGTTCTTTGGTTTGACCAATGCTCCATCAGCCTTTATGGACGTGATGAATTGGGTTTTCAAGCCTCATATGTATTCTTTTGTGATTGTATTCATTGATGACAATCTGATATACTCCCGAAGCCATGAGGAGCATGAACAACACCTCTGTAACGCTCCAAACTTTGAGGGATAATCAGTTGTATGCAAAGTTTTTAAAATGTGAGTTCTGGTTGGATTCAGTAGCCTTCTTGGGTCATATTGTATCAGCAGAGGGTATTCAGGTAGATCCTAAGAATATAGAGGCAGTCAAGAATTTCCTAGACCCACTACAGCCACGGAAATAAGGAGTTTCTTGGGTTTGGCAGGCTACTAGCATCATTTTGTGGAGGGGTTTTCATCTATAGCCGCCACAATGACTAATTGACTAAGAAAGGTGCCCCATTCAAATGATTAGACGAGTGTGAGGCGAGCTTTCAGAAGCTTAAGACAGCCTTGACTGCAGCACCGGTGTTGGTGTTACCATCAGGTTCAGGTTCCTTCACGGTTTATTGTGATGCTTCTCGAGTTGGACTTGGAGCATTATTGATGCAAGATGTCAGGGTCATTGCATATGCATCTCGACAATTGAATATCCATGAGAAGAATTATCATGTTCAGGACTTAGAATTGGCAGCCATTGTTCATGCATTAAAGATTTGGAGGCACTATCTCTATGGAGTGCCGTGTGAGGTTTTCACAGACCATCGCAGTCTCTAGAGGAGATGGTTATAATTATTAAAGGAATATGATGTCACTATATTATATCATCCAGGGAAGGAAAATGTGGTGGCCAATGCATTGAGTAGGAAGTCGCTGAGTGTGGGCAGATTTGCAATTATTCCAGTTGGTGAGAGACCATTGCCTTCAGACGTTCAGACTTTGGCTAATCAGTTTGTGAGGTTTGATATTTTTCCCATCAGTGGTCTATCTTGTACAGTCGCTCGGTATTCCTTATTTGAGCGTATCAGAGATCGGCAGGATGATGACCCGTATTTGATGGTTCTTAGGGACACAGTTCGATACGGTTGTGCCGAGAAGGTTACGGTTGGAGATGAATGTGTTTTAAGGATGCAGGGTCGCATATGTGTGCCTAATGCTGACGGCCTTTGTGAGTTCATCCTTTAAGAGGCTTACAGTTATAAGTATTCTGTTCACCTAGGTTCAACCAAAATGTACTAGGACTTGCGGCAACACTATTGGTAAAGAAGGATGAAAAAGAATATTGTTGCTTATGTAGCTCGTTGTTTGAATTTCCAAAAGGTGAAATATGAGCATCAGAGACCCGGTGGGTTGCTTAAGCAGATCGAGATTCCTGAGTGGAAATGGGAGTGTATCACTATGGACTTTGTTGTTGGACTCCCACGGACTCAGAGGAAGTTCTACTCCGTTTGGATTATTGTGGATAGGCTGACTAAATCAGCACATTTCATTCCAGTGGAAATTACTTATACTTCGGATTGGTTTGTAGAGATATATATTCAAGAGATTGTTCGCCTTCACGGTGTGCCCGTGTCTATCATTTCTGATCGGGGTATATAGTTTACCTCCCACATTTGAGGGCAATTCAGCGTGAGTTGGGTACACGGGTTGAGTTGAGCACAACATTCCATCCTCAAACGGACGGGCAGTCCGAGCGCACTATTCAGAACTTGGAGGATATGCTTCGCGCCTCTGTTATAGATTTTGGAGGTTCCTGGGATCAATTCTTGCCATTAGCAGAGTTTGCCTACCATAATAGCTATCAGTCGAGCATTCAGATGGCTCCCTATGAGGAATTATATGGTAGACGGTGTAGATGGCCAGTTGGATGGTTTGATTCGGGAGAGGCTCGATTATTGGGTATCGACCTAGTTCAGGAGGCCTTAGGTAAGGTCAAGGTTATACAGGATCGACTTCGTGCAGCTCAGTCCAGACAAAAGAGTTATGCCGACCGTAAGGTTCGTGATGTGGCATTCATGGTCAGATAAAGAGTATTGCTTCGGGTATCCCCCATGAAGGGTGTTATGAGATTTGGGAAAAAGAGCAAGTTGAGCCCTAGGTACATCGGGCCATTTCAGATTCTTGATAGAGTGGGGGAGGTAGCTTATAGACTTGTGTTACCTCCAGGGGTATCCTCGGGTCATCTGGTTTTCCATGTGTCTATGCATTGGAAGTATCATGGTGACCCGTCCCATGTGTTAGATTTCAGTTCTGTCCAATTGGACAAAGATTTGACTTATGAGGAGGAGCCGGTAGCCATTTTAGACCGGCAAGTTCGTCAATTGAAGTCAAAGAGTTATCCTTCAGTTCGAGTGCAGTGGAAAGGCCAGCCTGTTGGCGCAGCTAACTGGGAGTCCGAGTCGGACATGCAGAGTAGATATCCACAGTTCTTTTCCAATTCAGGTAATTTTCTATGTCCGTTAGAGGACGAACGTTTGTTCTGGAGGTGGAGATGCGATGACCCAAAGGGTCATCTTATGAATTAAAACACTAATCTGGGCTCATTACTTTAAAAGACTAATCTTAATTACCTCGATTTCTGTGCGCATTCCGGGCGTGAAACCGGAAAGCTTTTACGTGAAAATATGAGAAAATGTAATTTTTAGAGTTAAAATTTGGTTTTAGTTCATTTTGGTCAGCATTTTGAGCGAAGGGACCCGATTTGTGTTTCGACAATCCCGGGAGGTCCGCGATAAAATATGGGACTTGGGCGTATGCCCGGAATTGAATTCTGAGGTCCCTAGCTTTAGATTTCAATTTTTAAAGAAAATTGATTTGTTGGATTCTTAATAAAATAAAGAAATGAATTTATGTTTGAAACCGTTGGTATCGGGCCTGTATTTTGGGTTCCGGAGGTCGATACAGGTTTTTTATGATATTGAAGTATTAACTGTGAAATTTGGTAAGAATCGGAGTTGATTTGACGTGATTCGGACGTCCGGTTGTGAAATAGTGAAATTTAAGCATTCTTGAGGTTCAATTCATAGTTTTAGATGTTATTTTCATGATTTGATCGCAAGAGCAAGTCCGTATGATGTTTCTAGACTTGCGTGCATATTTGGTTTGGAGCTTGGAGGGCTCGGGTGAGTTTCGGGTAGGCTACGAGATGTTTTAAACTTGGAATTTCCTACTGTCTTGATATACCTGGTGCACAGTGAATTTGTTCTTCGTGTACGCGTTACTTCACTCACAAACGCGTAGTGTAAAAGTGCACTGGGGTCATTTTATGCTATGCAAATGCGACCAGGCGATCGCGAACGCAGTGAGTACTGGGCCTGGGGGAGGGGGCTTGTTTTCTTCTATGCGAACGTGGACATTGGGTTGCGATCTCGAAGGGCCCAGGTCGTAAAGCTATGCGAACGCGTTGAAGACCCCGCGAACGTGAAGGCCATTGGCCCTGACCCTATGAGAACGCGGCAGGCTATTCGCGAACGCGATGAAGACCTGCCCAGCTATATAAAACCAATATTAAAAACGGGCAGAACCTATTTTCTTCATATTTTCGAACTACAAAGACCTAGAGGCGATTTTCTTCACACAAATTCATCCCGAAAGTGTTGGTAAACAATTTCAAACTCTTCTATTTCACTTACCCAATGTTTTTCATCACTTTTTGAATCAAAAATTAAGAGTTTTCATTGTAGAAATTGGGGGTTTGGGTAGAATTAAGGAATTTTGCAAAAATCAAATTTTGACCTCGAATTGTGGTCGGATTTCAAAACTAATTGCATATTCGGGCTCGGGGTGAATGAGTAAACAAAATTTGGTCCGAACCCTGAGTTTGGACCAAGCGGGCCCAGGGTCGATTTTTAACTTTTTTTTAGAGAACTTAGGAAAACTATAATTTTTCAGTAAAGTTAGTTCCTTTAACATAAATTAATGATATTTAACTAATTATGATTAGATTCGAGCGGGTTAGAGAAAAATTCTAAAGGAAAAGCGGAAATTGAGTAGTGAGTGGCATGCGAATTTGAGGTAAGTGCTTGGTTTAACCTTGACTTGAGGGAATATGAATCCCCAACTTAAATGCTATGTGAATTTGCATGTGTGTGGTGTATAGGTGAGGTGACGAGTATCTATGCACCACCAATTTGTTTGTTGAACATGACCCCTTCCCCGTTTTTCAATTTTATTGATCACTAGTTTAATTGTTCTATGATCATTGATGTCTACATGCTTACTTGGTTTCGTTAACTTGTTGTTAAGTCTTGTTTCAAGTATTTTGGAAGTGTTGGTTGTTCCTTTGGATTCATTCTGATACATAAATGGGTGAACTAGTTGACAATGTTTTACAATATATACTCCGGTTGGTTAATTCGTGAAATGATAAATGATGAAGTTATGAGTAGTATTGTTTACTGGTTACAATTGTTGAGACAAAGATATTGTGAAAAGGCTTTGACCTGGATTGTGAAAATTTTCATAAATAAAGTGATATGATATGTCTGTTGGGAGCGGGTTGCACGCTGCAACAAGTAGTGATAAGGGTGGACAGGTGGGATCGGATTGCACGCCGCAACAGGCGAAATAAGGGTTAGATATATATATATAAATATATATGTAGGGAGGAGCAATAAGGGTGGACAGGTGGGAGCATGTTGCTCGCCGCAAAAAGGAGAAATAAAGGAGGACATTTATGTTTTACTGATTTTTAAACTCAAGGATTTGAAAAATTACTGTTTTACTTTACTATTTTTCATACTTTGCACTTACAGTTATTTTAAAGTGAAATTTGGAAATTTGGAAACTTATGTGAAAATTTGGTTATAGTTGAGACCTGGAAAAGGTGACTGAGTTATTTTATTTATTGTTACAGTTTATTGTTTTTGTTTAGTTTCGAATTTCTTTCTTGCTTTATTTTGTATATTATCACAGGTTATGTTATAAATGCCCCGTCGTAGCCTCGTCACTACTTCGTCGGGGTTAGGCTCGACACTTACTCAGTGCATGGGGTCGGTTGTACTGATACTACAGTCTGCACTCTTTTGCGCAGATCCAGGTACCGGCTAGCGTTAGGAGATTTTAGTAGCGGTCATCATTACTCGGAGACACGAGATACATATTTATTTCAGCCCAATTATTTGTAGTATTCTTAGTGGTTCTTGAATTGTGACACCAGATCCTGGGTAGTCTTATAGTTATATATTTAGTTTGTGGCTTGACTTATTTATTCGATTATTATTTTATTCATGAAGTTATTCGTTGGAAATTATTAGATTTAGTTTATTTTAAATTGTCTTATTATGTTTTAGTAAATATTCAAAGGAAAATGGCTAATCAAGTTCTAACATTGGCTTGCGTAGCAAGTGTAGTGTTAGGTGTCACCACGATCCCTAAGGTTGGAAAATTGGATCGTGACAGAGTAACACAGTAGAAGACAGAGGAACGTTCGAAAATTGTGATCGTGAGGGTGGTGGAGATTTCAACAAGACGATGTGAAACTGAAGGCTCACATGACTAAAGAGTCGTATTCACGCTTCAGGAGGTAACCCGTGAAATTCCGTTTATACTGGTTTTCTAGGTTACATGTGATTTTGATACTGAAATTTCTTCCGCTGCATATAATAATCTATCAATAATATCTCAAAAAACATAGTTGCGACGTATACTAATAATTGCAGAAATATGTCAAATCTTTAAAAAAGCTACTGGTGACATTACTGCATGAGTTTATGGTAGTAATTTTCAATAAGTCTGTGAGCATTTGTATACCCACCCAAATTATCTGTTAATTAGCAGATAAGCAAACCAACTCAATCCAGTCTGTGTACCAAAAACACTTGGTATAACTATCGTAATCGCACTGTGGACTTCCACTCTCATTAAATCTACAGAAACAAGTATCTCTTAGAACCGTAAATCTTGCATTGTATGAGCAAATCTAACATGGCATAGAACATGTGGTCTCAATTGCCTACCAGTAGTCACCCAAACTGACATTAAATTCTTGCAAAATCATGGAACCCAAATGCATCGGATTACCAAATTTCTAAATCTTTATCACGGCCCAAATTCCACCAT
Source organism: Nicotiana knightiana (assembly GCA_005239525.1). NCBI lineage: Eukaryota > Viridiplantae > Streptophyta > Magnoliopsida > Solanales > Solanaceae > Nicotiana > Nicotiana knightiana. The sequence goes on along the minus strand of ML433814.1, from coordinate 34,945 downwards.
GACCATGATTGGACCTAACTTAATGCGTTAGATGAACCAATATACATAAAAAAAATAACAAGATAACAGAAAATAGTGATCAACTATCATAATATAATTAAAAGCGTGAATACGTCTGAAATCAATATCAAAGTGCGGAAGGTACTACATCAACTCCAAAACCTGATAGTACATGTCGGGAGCTCTAACTGGAATATGATATAGCACTATATGAAATACGAAAATAGTAGAATAAATAGGAAAAAGGCTCCATAAGCTGTGAATCCAAGAGCAATAGCTCACCAAGAAGTCACCAAGTCACGCTCCTACGCACTCTCCTGAATGCAGTTAAGATAAACACTATGATCCGTACAAAAATATATAGAAGTATAGTATGAGTACGAAAGATAAGGTGTACTTAATAGGCATCAAGTATAACCTAACAAAATAGTAGTGGTATTTTGATAGAAGATATTCAGTTTCCATAACCTGTTCAATTCATAAGCATGTACAAAAATAGAGAAAAAACAACGAAAACACAATGGATATACATAATAAGGTGTATATTCAACGAAGAATATAGTAAGCATGCTTTTCAGATAAAGTGATAAAAAGTATAAACCAAGGCACCGAATCTACAAAGATAATGCAACATCTAGAATTTATATGAATGCTTCTATACGAGTATAAAATGTTTATGCATGATAAAGACTCGTATATTACTTCAGTCAACATCTCCTTGGTGTCTAAGACCTCCATGTTATCCAGTATCACTACACACACGCGACACAATGTAACATGGATAATCACGTGATTTTGAAGGAATGTATCCAAATTCATGCACTCGAGCATTATAGCTCCATAATCAATCTTCAATATCTCTAAAATCAGTCACCAATCGCACGAAATAAACAATCATGCCAACCTTAGTCAATATTAGTAATTATATTTAGAAGTGTATGCGTATGAACAAGAGATAAGCATGTATAATACATATGGACGGAGAGATAAACATACAGAGATGTACGCATGCATATAAAACCATGTCCAAATAAGGAATCAAAAGCTTAGACATGATTTCTAGCTTGAGTAACGATGCTCAACTAGTCATACAAAAAAATTAGGCACGTACAAGTAGAACAACTATCAAAGATAAGGCATGAAAAAACTTAAAATCTACACTTAACATGGTAAAATCTCGGTATTCGCATATACACTCGTCACCTTATATATATGTTACCCGCATATGTGAAGTCTACTTTTGGAAAGATTCCCTCAAGTCGTGCCTCGCCAGGATACTCATCTTCTCTAAAGCATGCTTCAACCTATCAAAATGCCTTTTCTTCTATCCATTTCCTCTAAATGCCCAAAATCTAGTCGAGGAATACTCGGTAGGGTCAAATAAAGCTATATGAATCAACTCCAAAAAATGAAGTTTTATCTTTAACAAAACTAAAAAGTCAATAAACGGCCCACATGGTAAAAACTTGAAATAAAAGATGGATCATGTTGACTCATAACCTCACGAGTCCAAATATGTGATTAGTTCCCAAATCCAAGTCTAAATTGGCGTTCTAAATCACAAAATATTCTTTTGTAACTTTCAGGTCAAAAACCCTTGAGTTAGAGGAGAAAATGATGATGAATCCAAATACGTATTGTGTAGCTTAACATATAATAAAATAAATTCTACGTATGAAATAGGGTTATATAAGGAACGCTAAAATTTCAGCAAAAGTGTCTAGTGATTGGGTTGAAGGGTATGGGATGCCTCCAATCTCGCGTCCCTTCTATTACAATGCGTCCACCTTAGCGTCTATGCCTGGTGAAAATTTCTGTAGTTTTCCCATTACCAAATAAACCTATGGGAAGTCTTAAATATGGGAATGAGGGCCTATAACTCCAAATAATCGGTTTGGTTATTACGCTTTTCACCTCTTAAATAGATGTTCTTTCCCCAACGGTTTAGAAATGTACCTGGATTGTCAAAAAGGTGTAGATATCTCCTCTACCTATATGACTCTTCCACCCAAGTGGCCTCGTTGCTCAGTTGGCCTTTCCATAGAACTTTAAACAACGCAATCTTTTTTGACCTTATCTTCTGGACCTATTTGTCAAAATAAGCTACTAGCTCTTCTTTATAATCCAAATTCACATTTAAATGCACTGTAGTGAAGCTTAAAGCAAGTGACTTGTCTTTATTATACTTCCGAATTATAGAAACATGAAATACTAAATGTAACCCCGATATTCTAGGAGGCAAGGCAAGCCTCTAAGAAATCTTACCAACTCTCTCCAACAGCTCTAATGTGCCAATAAACCTGGCACTCAACTTATTTTTCCTCCTAAACCTCATTACACCTTTAATAGATGAAACTTCAGACATACCTTCTCACCCTCCATGAATTCTACATCACGAACCTTCTTGTCAGAATAACCTTTTTGCTACTCGTTGTTACACCAAAACTATACCCAACAACATAGCCTCACCTGGCTCAAACCAACCAAGAGAGGAAAAATACTGCTTACTAAATAGAGCCTCATATTGATCCATTTGAATGCTTGTCAGATAACTATTATTGAAAAGGCAAGCACTATTTCAATGACCTCTAAAGTAAATTACACAAGCTCTCAACAATTTATGAATAGTCCACTCAGACTGACCATCAGACTACGGGTGAAAAAATGTGCTAAGCTTAACATATGTACCTAATTTGTAATGACCTGACCGGTCATTTTTATTTCTAGAACCCCGTTTCCCTAAATAAAACTCTCCGTATGTAGTTTTACTATTTTATGACTTGTGGAGATGGTTAGTTCAGGATATAAAAGGGTTCAGGTTTAAATCGGAACACTTGGTTCCTTAAGGTTAGCTTAAAAGGCCAACTTTGACTTCGTCAATATTTTGAGTAAACAACCTCGGAATAGGATTTTTGGCGGTTCCAATAGGTTCATATGATGATTTCATACTTGGTCATATGTTCGGATCGGGTTTTGGATGACCCGGGAGCGTTTCGGCGCCTAATAATGAAAATTGATTCTTGAAGGTTTTAAAAGTTGTTTAAATTTTTGTTTGGAGCGGGTTTTGGTGATATCGAGGTCCAAATAGATTTCTGAGACCGGGAATAGTTTAGTGGTGTCATTTAAGACTTGCACGCAAAATTTGGTGTCATTCCGAGTAATTTAAGTACGTTTCGGCACATTGGAAATAAAATGAAGAACTTGAAGTTCTTAAGTTTGATTCAATGGGTTTTGAGGTGTGATTCTTAGTTTTAATGTTGTTTCGGGCATTTTGAGAGTCCGAGTGAATCCGTTTTATGATTCCAAACTTGTTGGTATATTTGGATGGGGCCTCAGAGGCCCTAGGCGCCATCCGAACGATGCGCGAGTTGAGTTTGAAACTCAATAGGGCTGCTAGTGCACTAGTTCTGGTGTGCCAGTACCTGCGGTTGGCCAGCCGCAGGTGCGAGCTCGCATGTGCGAGCCATGAGCTGCAGAAGCAAAGGAGGGAGGACAGCCCAGGCACCACAGGTGCAGTTGTTTTGGCACACCTGCGCGACCGATGGTGCGAGGTTAGTGGTCGCAGGTGCGGGCTTGTGCGCAGATGCGGTCCCTTGAACCCGTAGATGCACTACTTGGCTAGTAGGGTAAAATGCACACATGGGATGGACTTTCGCAATTGCAGGACTGCAGGTGCAGCCAAGGCACCGCAAGTGCGAAATCGCTAGAGGTAGTGCACTTCATTAAATACGGGACTTAGGCATTTTTCTCCCATCTTGACACACTTGGGCGATTCTAGAGCTTCAAAAGGGAGAGATTTCAACCGATTATTAAGGGTAAGTAATTCATACCTTAATGTGAGTTTAATACATAGATTATGGATAGATTTCAACATGAAAACTGGTAGAAATCATGGATTTGGAAGAAAAACCTAGGGTATAATAAAAATGAGATTTTACCATGAAAATGATTATGAAACTTAGTGAAAATCATATATTATGTTCTTAAGGTTATGGGTAACAACTTTCTTCAATATTTTCTGGAATTTGGGTGTGTGGGCCCGGGGGTGAATTTTAGGAATCTCGCAAAATGGGTTGGATAATCACTTTAATAGTTGAGATATGAACTTTTGAGCACATATTGATCGATTTTGTAATGTTTGGCTAGTTCCGAGTCGTTTGGCATCAATCTCGGAGACTTGAGCGCGTTCTTGAATTGGGAAGTAGGCTTTGAGGCGAGGTAAGTCTCTTTTCTAACCTTGTAAGAGGTAACTTACCCTATAGGTGAACTTAATTAATATGTGTTGTTGTTTGTGGGGGTCCACGTTTGCACGAAGTGACGATAGTCCGTACGTAGCTACTATTCCTGTTTATGTCCGCGCAGTTTTAGGTTTACACCTTGCTTGTGGATACTGTAATTTGATTATATCTGTTAAATGTATTACATGGAACTAACTTGAGGATTTTTAAGGATTTAAAAGCTTCAAGTTAAATGTATTTTTTTTGAAAAGAATCAAGGAAGAGGTATGATTTATTGATAAATTATATTTGGCTGCGTAGCATGTATGATTCGTGAGCTGGGTAATAGATGCATCTATGGTTCGTGCAGTTCGACCCTCGACAGTGTACTGTTTACATTTATGTTGGATCGGGCCAAATGTCGTCGGTAGTATTTGTGTGTGATAATTGAATTGGAAGTTCTTCTCATAATTGGTATAAATTCATGGTTTGTGTGATCACATGTTTTAAAGGAAGAAAATTTAAGTTCTTAAACATGGTGAAGACCTGTGTAGTTATTTCTTGTTATGAGTTTTATTGTTGTATATCATGCTTAACTATAATCTCAAATTATCATGTTATTGGCCCTAGTAAGTGTCGGAGTCGACCCCTCGTCACTATTTCTTCTGGGTTAGAATAGATACTTACTGGTACACATTATTTATGTACTCACGTTGCACTTCTGTACTTAGTTGTATAAGATCTGAGGCAGGTGCATTTGGTTACCAGTCTGGTGCGCAGATTTGATCCCCACTTCGAGACTTCACGGTGAGCTGCCTTCTGAGCCGCCCCGCAGCAGCTGGAGTCTCTCTTATGTTTTATTTCTTTTCTGTTTATTTTCTTTCATACAGTAGGCTAGTATTCTTTTGTATATTCTACTAGATTTCCCACATACTTGTGACGCCAAGTCTTGGCACATACACTAGTAGACTTATGATTTTGGTATTATTTATATGACTATAGTTTGTACTCGTAGATCCCGTTTAATTTTGCCACATTGGTATATTTCTGAATCTTTTCAACAAAAACTATTATTCACTTAAGTAATTTACTCAAATGGGAATTCGTTAGTTTGATCAGTGTTGGCTTGCGTAACAACGGTGTTGGACGCCATCACGGCCTATAATTGAATTGGGTCGTGACATAGTTCTTGTTGTACTTCTATCCAAAAGCAAGAAGTGAACTCATTACCTCGGTCTGAGATGTTATAAATCAGAACACCATGCAAACAAACTATCTCCTATGTATAAATCTGGGCCAACCCCTCTGAAGTACAAGTAGTCAACACTGATATGAAGTACGTAGACTTAGTCAATCTATCAACATTGATCTAAATATCATTAAACTTCCTCAAAGTACTTGGTAAGCCTACCACGAATTCCGTAGTGATACGCTCCCACTTCTTCTCCCGTGTAACCATCTTCTGAGTCAAACCACCCGATTTATGATGTTCATACTTGACGTTATAAATTCGACCACCGTGAAACATGCCCAATAATGTCCTTCTTCATCCTCCACACCAATAGTATTGCTTCAAGTCACAATAAAACTTTTTAACACCTAGGTAAATAGAATACTACAATTTGTGAGCCTCCTCAAGTATCAACTCCCTCAAAATATCTATATTAAGAACATAAAATCGAAACTGGAGACGCATAGCACTATCATCTCCAATAAAAACCTTCTCGGTGCCAGGTCGCTATACAATATCCTTAAGCACTAGAAAATGGGGATCATCATACTACTGAGCCTTAATGTGCTCCAACAAGGACGACCCCATAACAAATCTGGCAAGAACTCTACTAGCCACAAAAATATCATACCTCACAAAACTATTAGCCAAGTCTTGAACATCTATAGCCACATGCCTATCCTCGATTGGAATGACGGCTAAACTACCCATACTCTCTATCATTCTACTCAGGGCATTCACTGCCATATTTATCTTGCGCGAGTCATATAAGATAATGATATCATAATCTAAGCATCTCAATCCATCTATGTTGCCTCAAATTCAAATCATTTTACTTAAACATGTGTTGAAGACTACTATGAATAGTATAGATCTCACATGACACACATGCAAGTAATGCCTCCAAATCTTCAGTACATGACCGATAGCCACTAATTCCAATTCATGAACTGGATAATTCTTCATAAGGGTCCAATTGCTATGATGCATAGGCAATCACTCTACAATCATACATCACACACAACCAAGACCAATGTCTGAAGCATTATGATACACCATAGATAACCCTTAACCTATGGACAATACTGATATTGGGGTTGTAGTCAAATCAGTCTTCAACTGCTGATAGCTCTGCTCACACTCATCAATCCATCTAAAAGGAACACCTTTCTAAGTCCACTTAGTCAATGAGGATGTAATGGAAATATCCCTCAAACAAAATGACTATAATAGTGTCAAACCCAAGAAACTCCAATCTTCATATTTATAGTAGGTCAAGCCAATTATAAACTACCTCAATCTTCGTAGGATCAACTTTAATGTCATCACCAAACATTACATGACCCAAGAATTCTACCGAGTCTAACCAAAAGTCACATTTAGAGAACTTAGCATAAAACTTTTTTTTCCTTCATAGTGTAAAGCACATTTCTCAAATGCTACTCATGCTCTTTCTACTACAAAAGTAAACCAAGATTTCATCAATGAACACTTTAACAAGAAACCTAAACACCGGTTCCAATCCACAAACACTACTTAGAACACTAGTTAAGTCAAATGGCATCACCAAGATTTCATATAACGAGTCCAAAAGGTTATTTTGGAATATCCAAAGTCCTAATCTTCATCTTACAATAACCCGATCTCAAGTTAATCTTATATAATATCTTAGCACCTTGAAATTGATCAAACAAATCATCACTACGAGGTAATAAATATTTATTCTTGATGGTAACCTTATTCAGCTAACTATAAATAATGCACGCCATTATAGTACCATCCTTACTCTTCACAAAGAACACCGATGCACCTTAAGGTAAATTACTAAATCTAATGAATCTCTTGTCGAGTAGATATTGAAATTTCTTTTTCAACTCATTCAACTCTGCTAGAGCAGTACAATATAGTAAAATAGATACGAAATAGGTGCTCGACACAAAATCAATACAAAAATTAATATCCCTATCTAATGGCATACCCTATAGATTCGTAAGAAATATATGAGGAAACTCTCTCACCACCAACACCGAATCCATAGAGGGAGTCTCTACACTAGTATTCCGAATAAAATCCAAGTATGCTAAATACCCCTTTGCAACCATACGTTGAACCTTCAAAAATAAATTTCCCTACTCTTAGAATGATAAAGTGAGCCTCTCCATTCTAACATAAGCATTTTTGATATAGCTAAGGTCAGAATCATGAAATGACAAATTAAGATAGCGTAATACAAGGATAACCAATTAATTTATACCTAGAATCACCTCGAAATCCACCATATCTGATAGTTTCTAGGACTCCACAAACTGTAAAGAGACATGGTCCTTTACCAGTTCCCTCAGCGTTATCGATAGAGACAATAAGTAAAAGAGGCACAGGATTTTTTCATGAAAAAATCCCAGTTTAAGGGGACAAAAACCACAACCTACACTGGTAGGATTTCAACTTCACTAACTTGTAATCTATACTATTACAAGACATTTTGTAATGAATCTCTTACAAAGACTTTGAACCACTAACTTGTAATAAACTTATCACAAGCCACTTTTTTACTCAATAGTAACAAAGACTTTAACTTATGACTGCACTAGTCACAACACAAACACTGATGGTTTATGGTTTTAGGATTCCTAATACAAGGCTTCTAAGAAAGCAAGATAGGATACAATAGAAAGCAAAACACAAGATTACAACTCAACTAATGGACGCCTAAGACACGTAGTGAAACTGGTCCGCTTTAGTGGAGTTGTCTTCTTGTTCTTGACACACTTGAGCCTTCAATGCCGGAGCATATCTTCAATGCTTAGAAGAATGTTAGTAAATGCTCAAGTGAATATCTTGTTTGTCTTCAAACAAGATATTATATCCCTAGGATATCCCAAGAGGGATGCCTATGCTTAGTTGGTACAATCTTCAACCAATGGGAAGTGACTGATGCATTGTTACTGAACTATAGCGTGTACAGTTGCAGGCAGTAACTTTTCTGTCACAGCTTTCCAGCTGTAGAGTTGACATGTGCTTCCGTCAGTGAGAATCTTAAGGGATCATGTCCCTAATCTGTTTCCTGTGAGTTCAGATGCACACTGCCCAGATTTCTTGAGTTCATGCTGACTGATTGTGCTGGTTACGCATCAGGTCCTTTATCTGGTTCTTTACATAAAAGTTTGTTCTTTACATTCAGTGCATTCATTCCTCTAAGGTCATTTTGGAGAAGGTCTGCTTGCGGGTCCCTACTAGGGGGTTTGCAACAGGAACTTTGTAGAACTCAAATACCCGAGTAAGTATGTAACCATACGGGAGCCCATGATTACCATCCTTGACATTCACCACTTTGCACATATGTTCAATCATGAGAGCAGGCAATTTGATAGGGGTGAAGGAATCAAGAGCCTCCATCAATGTCAAATCAGCCTTGGAGACAATTGATCGCCTTTCAGCACGGGGGAGAAGTACTTTATTTACTAGTTCGAATAAGAGCTGGTAAACAGGGAGCATAGCTTTCTTGTGGACCCCTTCCCCTTGTTGAATTGTGCCCGCGTTAACAATGGCTCGCCGAAAGTTTCCCTCACAAGTAGTAACATCGGTTTTCACAGAAGACAGTCCCCTACATGGAACTTGAAGAAATGTTCCCAGAGCAGCGTCGTCAAAAACAATGTCGACTCTTTCCACTAGAACACAAATATGATTATCAGCAGGTGTTAATAGAGATGCATAAAATTCTATCACTGCATCCTCATAGATTTTGGGCACACTCACATTGAAGTGATGGTCCCATTTCTGAAACTCAACTATGGCCATAATTTGGCGCATTCCATCCATCTCGCAAATCTCTGGGTCAAACATCCGACCATATAGCACCCTCTAACTCCTCACGTTCTCTTGCCACTTTCCACTATCACTTGGTATTGTTTGCACTGAACCTGGTTCCTCAACAGTTTCCACTTCTCTTTTTCGTTTTCCTGACCTTTGCACAGACTTTCCCGTAAAAACATTCTACAGCCATGGACCTTTTAACACTAGCTTCACCAACTTCAGCTCGCTTGAACTTTTCACTACTTTTCACAGGTGTCACACGAGGTTTTGTTTGCCCTTTATCCATAACTCCATCCACACACCTTTTAGAGGGAGATTTTCTTGTGACCAAGGAACTTTGTTCCTCTTCTGCATCCTCTTCCACCTCAACCACAGGAATGTGTGTCATCCACCACCACCTTCTTCCCCTCATTAAGCAGTCTTTTCCTCTTCTTTTTCTTGCTTTTCAATAGGGCAGAGTCAAGTGCCTTCTTCTTTTGCAACCGTGTGGATGGTCGCTTGGCAGATGATTCAGGAGTGGGTACTTTCTGGCAAAGTTTAAAGCGAGCACTCAGAACCATCTCGTCCTCGTTATCCTCATTAGTAGGCTTGGGAAGAGGACGAACTGACTCTAGAGGAGGATAATGGGATATAGGTTCCTGGTTGGTTTCAGGGAGCGGAGAACCAGGTTCCTCATAGGACTTCTCTCTAACAGACTCATGAACCGGGGATTCAAGTAAGACTAGGGTCCCTTCATCTCCTAGGAATGGAGGGTCTTCCCCCTGAGGCTCAGGAAGGGAAGAATCTCTATTAGAGGGAAGATTCTCAGAAGCAATGGCCATAATATTCTCAGCCGCTTCTTTTTCAGGTGACTCAAGGGGAGCTGTGGAGTCAAGGAGAGAGGCATTGAGTTAATGGTAGGGTCATCCTCAGAAGCTTCAGAGGTCTGAGGATGGTCATGTGCTAGGGCTTCTTTTGGTGTGGCAGACAGTGTGGGTTTTAGAGAAGGGGGAGAATCGGTAGGTAAAGGGGAGGAAGCAGGTGCAGGGATGATGACTTCTGGGAGAGAGGAGGATGGAACCTCCACAGGAACAGGTTTGGAGTCCGTGACGGGAGAGAGAGATGGTGAGTTCTCAGTCGCCATTTTTGTGAAGATGGAGATATTTACAGTGTAGAGAGGACTGTGATTTGCAGAGACTAGATAAGAGGAGGCTTGATAAAAGGGAGGTGTAATGATGAGGGGAAAGAGGAATGGGTTAAAAAAATGGCGGTAGGTGTTTTTGGGAAGAGAAAACTTACAGAAGGAGTTAAAGGATTTGAGAGATGGACGTGATGGACATAGACACTGAAAAGTCGGATGATGTGGCAACAGTAATTAATTTTTGTTACTTTTTGAGAGGCATAGAAAACACATAACTACTGACCTGTGGTACAGGAACAAGGTCCTGTACCCCTTTTTGTTGTTTTTTTTTTGTAAACATTTTTGCAGCTTCCTTTTGTTCCAATGAGTCGTACCTTTAATTTCTATAATCACCATGCATGTTTACCTGCAAAGGTATTTATTTGAGTTAGGCTTAGTCATAAAACACTTTAGCTTACTGTACCTGAGAGTGACTCTCAAAGCCAATGCTAAGAAACGAGGTCCTCAGTTAGGTCTAAGAAATCCCAGTGCCATTCTGTTTTTCTCAAAGTGTTCCCTGCTTAGTGCTTTGGTAAAGATGTGACGGAAATCTCATCTTCAGTGCAGCAAAACTTCATGCAGATGTGCCCTTTTTCAACATTATCTCAGAGGAAATGATGTCTCACATCAATATACTTTGTTCTTCTGTGTTGAACCGGGTTCTTTGCCATGTTGAGGCTGCTGGTGTTATCATATAGGAGTGGCACACTATCAATGTATACCCCAAAATCCTCCAATTGTTGTTTGATCCACAGCAGCTGAGCACAGTAAGATGCGGCTGCAAAATATTCTGCTTCAGTTGTGGAGAGAGCCATAGAGGGTTTCTTTCTTGTACCCCATGAGATTATGCAAGACCCAAGGAAATGAGCCATTGCTGAGGTGCTTTTCCTGTCCACCAGATAACCTGCATAATCAGCGTTAGCATAACCAACAAGATTGAAATTGTCACCTGAGGGATGGTACAAAACCAGGTCCTGTGTGCCTTTGAGATAGCGTAGGATTCTTTTGGTAGCCTTTAGGTGAGACTCCTTAGGATTTGATTGAAACCTAGAGCATAGCCCCACACTAAACACGATATCTGGCCTGCTTGCAGTGAGGTAGAGTAGAGATCTAATGATTCCTATGTACATTGTTTGGTTTAGAGGAGATCCAGAGTCATCCATGTCAAGTTTAGTTCCAACTGCAATGGGGGTGTCGATAACTTTTGATTCCTCCATGTCAAATCTTTTCAGCAACTCCTTGATCTATTTCTGCTGACTAATACAGGTTTCTTTTGTGGACTGCTTTACTTGAAGACCCAGAAAGAAGTTCAGTTCCCCCATTATACTCATCTCGAACTCACTGCTCATGAGTTTGGTAAATTCCTTGCACAGTGAGTCTTTTGTAGCCCCAAATATAATGTCATCCACATACACCTGAACAATGAGGAGGTTCCTTCCCCGTTTCTTCAGGAACAATGTGTTGTCAATCTTTCCTCGAGTGAACCCATTGTCCATCAGAAACATTGATAGTCTCTCGTACCAAGCTCTGGGAGCTTGCTTCAGGCCATACAGAGCTTTGTCTAATTTGAACACATACTCTGGGTGTATATGACTTTCAAATCCTGGAGGTTGCTTAACATATACCACTTCTTTGAGGAAGCCATTCAAAAAGGCACTCTTCACATCCATTTGAAACAGGGTGAATTCCATATGAGATGCAAAAGCAATAAGAATCCGGATGGCTTCCATGTGAGAAACAGGAGCAAACGTCTCATCATAATCAATCCCTTCTTCCTGATTGTATCCTTGAACAACAAGCCTTGCTTTGTTCATTGTGGTGTTTCCATTTTCATCCAGCTTATTCCTGAACACCCACCTCGTTCCTATGATGGTTCTATCTGAGGGTCGAGGTAACAGGTGCCAAACCATGTTTCTATCAAACTGGTGCAGCTCCTCTTGCATAGCAACGATCAAGTCTTGCATCTTTCAGAGCTTCCTTGATGTTCTTTGGTTCTATTGGGGATAGGAAGACTGAAAAGGCTAGGGAGTTTCTGGTTTTGGATCTAGTTTGAACTCCTGAATCAAGGGGAGTAATTATGTTATCAAGGGGATGAGAGAATTCGTGTTTCCAATTCGGAACTTGGATTTGGTTAGTGGAGGAACTTGGTACATCCGAGGGATTTCCATGCATTCCTTGTTCTACAACCTGTGGAGTACCTTGCATGGCATCTCCAACTCTTTCTTCAGCTTCAACAATGGTAATTGATGTACCCGGTTCCTCATGTGTATTTGAGGAAGTGGTTGCACTGCCTTCACTTATTTCCCTCATCTGGCTCATCATGGCAGCTTTCCCATTTGAGACATATGATATTTCTCCAGAAACCAAAAGTGGTTCATTGTCATGATCATCAATATTTCTATCCTTGTTTTGGGAAAGTGTCTCATTGAATAACACGTGAATGCTCTATTCTACACATTGGCTTCGCTTGTTGTACACTTTGTATGCTTTGCTTTGGGAGGAGTATCCCAAGAAGATTCCTTCATCACTGTTTGCATCAAACATCCAAGTTGATCCTTCCTATTGTTCAGGACATAACATTTGCATCCAAAAGCTCTTAGATGAGTTATCTTTGGCTTTCTTCCATTGAGCATCTCATAGGGGGTTTTGTTTAGGAGGGACCTGATCACGCACATGTTCACCAAATAGCACGCAGTGTTGATTGCCTCAACCAAGAAATTTTTTGAAACCAATGTCAATAAGCATTGTTCGTGCCATGTCTTCCAGAGTTTTGTTTTTCCTTTCGACCACACCATTTTGAGAGGAGTTCTTAGAGGTGAGAAATTGTGAGTGATTCCATTATCATTGCAAAAATTATCAAAGTTTACATTATCAAATTCTGTTCCATGGTCGGATCTGATGCAGGCTACTTTCAACTCCATCTTCACTTGGATTTTCTTGACAAATGCCATAAATACTTCGAAGGTTTCATCTTTTTCTCTTAGAAACAATGTCCAAGTGAATCTTGAGTAGTCATCCACAATCACGAAAATATACTTCTTTCCACCACTGCTTGGAATCCTCACTGGACCACACAAATCCATGTGAAGCAGTTCCAGAGGTTTTGATGTGATAACATCCTTCTTTGGCTTGAAAGATGATTTCACATGTTTTCCTCTGGCACATGCATCACACACTCTCTGTTCCTTGAACTTTGAGTTAGGCAGAACGCGAACCAGGTCCTTCTGTATGAGTTTATTCAACAAGGAGAAGCTTGCATGACCCAGTTTTCTATGCCATAGTTCAGCATCATCATCAATTGCCTTTAAGCAGTTTATCTCACCAGCTTCTAATGATTCAAGGTCACCAACATAGATGTTCTTGTGTCGCTTGGCCATCAACACTACTTCACCAGTTACTAGGCTAGTAATTGTACATACTTTGGATAAGAATTCAACTTTGTTTCCTTTATCGCAGATTTGTGAGACACTCAAGAGACTATACTTCAAACCGTCCACATAGTACACATTCTCAATTAAGTGCTCAAGAGATCTGCCAACCCTTCCAACACCGAGAATGTACCCCCTTTTTCCATTGCCGAGGATACATTTCCTCCTTGTAGGGCTTTCAGTGAGAGAAAATTCGTGGTATTTCCAGTCATATGCTTTGAGCATCCACTGTCCATAATCCATTACAACCCTGTTTCTCTCACGGGTCCCTGTACATAAATATTAAGGGTTAGACTTAGGAACCCAAATAATTTTGGGTCCCTTGTAGTTAGGAAAAGGATGAATAAGAGCTCTCCTAGTCCAAGCAAGCAAGAATCTGTTTTTCTTCAAGGGACCTGGTCCCCGTGGTTGAGTCACTCTGTCAGCAAACACTTTATTTTTCTGAAAAGATTTAGCTCTGATAGGGCAACTTTCTTTAAAGTGCCAATTGTTCCCACAGTGGGTACAGAGCCAGTTGTCTGAGACAGTGACATACTTGTTGTGAGGGTTGTAAGGAATTTTATCCTTTTGGAACCCGACCCCTTGCCTTTTTCGACTGTTGTTCAAGTACATGGCAGTGACAGCATCTGTGGACCAGGTCCATTTTAGTGATTTATCAAGATCCATTTTTAGTTTAATCATTTCAGCTTGAAGTTGCTTGTTTTTCTCAAGTTCACAGCACATGCTTGTTTTGACATCAGTTATTTCCTTTTCAAGCTTAATATATTTCTCACTGGCTACCTCCTTCCCTTTTCCTATGGTCACTTTCCTATGTTCTAGTTTGAGTTCCTCAATTGATTCCTCTAGGTCAGTGATCACTACTAAAGGATCATCTCTTTCTTGTTCAACAACACTTATTTTCTCAGCTAAAGTATTCTTCTCAGTGTTCAGGTTCTCCACTGTTTCCTTCAGGTCTACTACAACTACAGTTAGATCATCTGTCTCATCTTCTGCACTATTTTTTCTTTCACCTAGTGCTTCCTTTTCTTTCTCAAAATTTCTTATGGTCTCTTTTAGGTCCACAACAACCACCATCAAGTCATCTCTCTCATTTTCTACATTATTTAGTCTACAAGTTAGAGATTCTTTTTCTTTTTCAAGCTCACTTATGGTTTCTTTTAAATCTACCACACAAACAATTAGATCATCTCTAGTCTGTTCAGTTTCTCCTAGCTCTATGGTTAATGAATCTTTACCATCAACTAGGCTATAGTAAGCATCAATAAGAACATTTTCTAATGACATTAATTTTTTTGAGGAGTAGGATTTTAGATTTCTCTGAACATCCCTGAAATTTACCTCATCATTTTCACTTTCTTCATCATTATCAGACTGTGCCATTAGTGCGAACAATGAACCATACTCCTTCGCCTCGTTCTCTACTGCCATCATGGAAATATTGCCTGCTTCTGGTTCTTCTTATGATTCACTAAAGGAATCTCCTCAGGCAGCAAGAGCTTGCTTCACAACATTTTCAGCAGCACTCTTCAGGCTGAATCGTTTGTCGGGAACCTGGTTCCTCTTGGCTGTTTTGTCAGCGTTGTGCTTGTAGGGCTCCTTCTTTAACAATGGATAGTCTTTGATGAAGTGTCTTGGTTTGCCACACTTATGGCAGAGATCATAGTTCCTTGACTTGCTTGAACTACCCCTTCTTGTTATACCCCCATTCCTTCTAACAATCTTTTGAAATCTCTTAGTGAGATAAGCCATGTCACCATCTTCTTCACTTGAGTCATTTTCTTCAGCTTTTAGAACCAGGTTCTTTTCCCTTTTCGGTTCCCTTCTCTCACTGTCTGTTTTCTTCTTCAACTCATATGTCTTTAGATTCTTAACCAACTCATCCATTGTTAGAGTTTGTAAGTCTTTTTCTTCAGTAATGGCATTCACTTTGCTTTCCCAAGAACCAGCTTATTTCTGGAAATTATCTCACCTAGAGAGTGAAGCTCATTTATGATGGATGTGAATCTAGTATGCATGTCTTGTATAGACTCATCATCCTTCATTCAGAACAACTCATACTGAGTTGTAAGCATGTCAATCTTTGACTGCTTGACCTAAGTTGTTCCCTCATGAGCAGTTTGCAAAGCCTCACATATCTCCTTTGCTGATTGGCAGGCTGAGATTATGTTGTACTCATCAGGTCCTATACCGCATACCAAGATTTTCTTAGCATAGAAGTTCTTCTCAATAGCCCTCCTATCAACTTCACTGTATTCTTTTCTTGTTTTAGGCACCAATGGCCCATATTCTCCAACCTTCTTCATAGGGACGTGTGGACCGTCACAAATGACATCCCATAGTTCTGAATCTTCAGCCATTATAAAGTCGTGCATACGAGTTTTCGACCACCCGTAATATTGACCATTGAATCTAGGAGGTCGATATGTTGATTGTCCTTCTTCAAAGTTTGGTGGAGCAGCCATTACAGATCCTTTGTAAGTGTTAACCTTTTAGAAAGAACCTGCTCTGATACCAATTGATAGTTTCTAGGACTCCACAAACTATAAAAAGACCTGGTCCTTTACCAGTTCCCTCAGAGTTATCGATAGAGACAGTAAGTAAAAGAGGCACATGATTTTTACGTGGAAAATCCCAACTTAAGGGGACAAAAACCACGACCTACACTGGTAGGATTTCAACTTCACTAACTTGTAATCTAAACTATTACAAGCTACTTTGTAATGACTCTCTTACAAAGACTTTGAACCACTAACTTGTAATACACTTATTACAAGCCACTTTGTTACTCACTAGTAACAAAGACTTTAACTTATGACTACACTAGTCACAATACAAACACTGATGTTTTATGGTTTTAGGATTCCTAATACAAGGCTTCTAAGAAAGCAAGATAGGATACAATAGAAAGCAAAACACAAGATTACAACTTAATTAATTGACGCCTAAGACACGTAGTGAAACTGGTCCGCTTTAGTGGAGTTGTCTTCTTGTTCTTGATACACTTGAGCCTTCAATGCTGGAGCATATCTTCAATGCTTAGAAGAATGTTAGTAAATGCTCAAGTGAATATCTTGTTTTTCTTCAAACAAGATATTATATCCCTAGGACATCCCAAGAGGGATGCCCATGCTTAGTTGGTACAATCTTCAACCAATGGGAAGTGATTGTTGCACTGTTACTGCACTGTAGCGTGTACAGTTGCAGGTAGTCACTTTTCTGTCACACTTTTCCAGCTGTAGAGTTGACATGTACTTCCATCAGTGAGAATGTTAAGGGATCAGGTCCCTATTCAGTTTCTTGTGAGTTCAGATGCATACTGCCCAGATTTCTTGAGTTCATGCTGACTGATTGTGTTGGTTACGCATCAGGTCCTTTATTTGATTCTTTACATAAAAGTTTGTTAGATCATCAATACAGAATACTAACCCATCAATATTCCAACAACAAGAGATTAACCATAATGTCATGCCCATTAATAGTAACCACACAAGAAAAATAAACCAAATCAAACCCAATAGTATCTCTAACAGGCATAAACACATAAGCAGGTATATCCAGAAACACAAGACATGCCCAAATATGGCACAAAATAAGATGACACGTGCAAATAAGTAAAACATACATCATAGTCTTTGGAATTGACCCACAATCATTTTAATGATTTATAAAAGAAGGCAATTTGGCACTCCAAGGATATTCTGCTCACTTAATGGCAAGAAATAGTCCAACTTACTCTTATTGAGATGTTTTAACTTAAATTCTCAAATTTAGTTTTTAAAAAATGCATGGCACCCTATAGCCAGGTGTCTGCTTTTATGTAAATTGAGAAGTTGTTTCCTAACCTATCGCATTCAATTTCTCATACTCTACAAAATGAGCTCATCTTTCCCTTCCAAAGCTAGTCGAATCTGCCAATTATGGAGAAGGAAATACCAAGGAAATGGGCATATATATAAAGTGGTAAATTTCAAACCTCCCCAATTAATATAAAGTTAAAGTGTTAAACCCATATCCTTTTTATGATCATCATAGTTTTATCCCAAATAGTTTACTTCTGCCTACAAACGTAGAAGCACAATACATATGAGAATCCAAACAGCCTTAGCATATATGTGACTTATCCTCAATTTTAACATATTGAAAGTTTCTTCTTCTTTTTTTATCTTCTTCCTTTGTTTGGATTGAAACGGTGGATTATTTTGTTACAGCGATGTACGCAAATGGGAGAAAATGAGTTTTGAGGCGGTGTATATTAGTGTATATCTTTCCTGTATATTCATATATTTCCTGTATATCATGTATATCTGCATATATCCATGAAGTAACATGCACACATGATATTGTCGCATTAATGTTTTCCACATTAGCTCAGAGTTTCGACTTCTAACCATTTGAAATCACCTCATCTTCTTTAAATTTTGTATATATTGGCTATAGCTGCCATATGGCAACTGTTAAGCCCCGTAAATTTTCGTTAATTAACTTAAATGCTTTCTAATATTTGAGAAACACCATTTAAATTATCGCAAGTCAATTCGAAAGAATTTTTGAGTGATTTCGTAAGTGTGAGTATTAGCATTTTAATGAGTATATATATATATATATATATATATATATATATATATATATATATACTGATCTGATCTTTGTGACATATTTCATCTCTTCATCCCACTCCTTTTTTAAATATACACCTTTATGTCTTACCAATGCTACTATTCTTCACATTTATGTCTTTTCGCTCTTGCTGTTCTTCAACATTATCTCCCTTCCTTCTTTTTTCACATATCAAAATTATGCTGAATCAAAGCTTATTCCAGAGTCATCATCTTTATTTTCGTGATATTCCATATCCGAGTCTTTATCGTATTGTCGTGTTCTGAATGTTGTGGGGTTGCTTTTCCTTTCTGTGATCCTCCTTTCAATACGTGTTTATCCTTTGTCAAGAACTTTTCTAATGTCTACTTAATGATATTTTCTAGTTTTTCAGCATTCTCTTTTCTTGGGTTGAGATTTGGGTCTTGGGACGTTGACGGGGAAGTCCATAGAGTTATCTATGTTTCTTCATAAGAGGAAGATCAACATAGTGTGTGTTTAGGAGACTAGATGGAAGGGTACTAGGGCACGAGATGTAGACGGGTTTAAACTATGGTACTCAGGGAGCGTTGGGGGTAAGAATGGGGTAGGTATTTTAGTAGACATGGACTTTAGGGAGCTAGTGGTTGAGATTAGGAGGGTAAATGATAGGTTGATGAGTATTAAGTTGGTAGTTGATGGGTTTACTGTAAACGTGATTAGTGCATATGCTCCTCAGGTAGGTTTGAACCAGGAGGTCAAGAAGCAATTTTGGGATGATTTGGACGGGATGGTGTGTAGTATCCCGCACACAGAGAAGTTGTTCGTTGGCGGAGATTTCAATGGTCATATCGGGGCTAGTTCTAGGGTTTATGGTGATGTGTATGGAGGTTACGGTTTTGGGGATAAGAATGAGGGAGGTAATTCACTATTGGAGTTTGCTAGAGCTTTTGATTTGCTTATAGCTAACTCGAGTTTCCCGAAGAGGGAAGAGAACCTGATCACTTTCCGAAATTCAATGGGCAAGACTCAAATTGATTACCTTCTCTGTAGGAAATGTGATAAAGGTCTGTGCACAGACTGCAAGGTCATCCCGAGTGAGCACCTCACGACTCTGTATAGGCTCCTAGTTATGGACCTGGAGATCAAGAGGAGTAGGAGGAAGAGGGCGAGGTGTAGGCAACTTAAGATAAAGTGGGGTAACTTGACCAAGGACAAAGCTCAAGAGTTAGGGGAGAAGTTATTGGCTATGAGGGCATAGATGGGTATGGGGGACGCATCTAGTATGTGGTCAATGACGGCGGATTGCATTAGGGTAGCTGCTAGAGAGGTCTTAGGGGTCACGAAGAGTTCTTTTGGGGGTCATAAAGGGGACTGGCGGTTGAATGGAGAGGTTCAAGGTAAAGTGAAAGCGAAGAAAGATGCGTATTTGAAGCTAGTAGAGAGTACAAACGAGGAGGAAAAAGGGACTTATCGGGAGTGTTACTAAAGGCAAAGAAAGAGGCAAAGTTAGCAGTTACGACGACTAAGAATGCAGCTTTTGCTCATTTTGTACGAGGAGCTAGAGGGCAAAGGTGGGGACAAGAGGTTGTACTGGTTGGCCAAGGTGTGGGAGAGGAAAGCCCGTAACTTAGACCAAGTCAAGTGCAACAAGGACGAGGATGGTAAAGTGTTGATGGATGAGGCACTCATTAGGAGAAGATGGCAGACATACTTCCATAAACTGTTGAATGAGGAGGGGGATAGACGCATTTTGCAGGAAGAGTTGGAGCAGTTCGAGAGTCGGCGAGATTTTGGGTACTGTAGGCGGATTACGGTAGAGGTGGTGGAAGGAGCGATGCGTAAGATATGCAGGGCAGAGCAATGGGGCCAAACGAAATCCCGATGGAATTCTGGAAGAGCGCGGGGCGGGCAGGTTTGGAGTGGCTCACTAGACTGTTTAATTTTATTTTTAAGGAAAAAAAGATGCCCGAAGAATGGAGGTGAAGTACGATGGTCCCGATTTAAAAGAACAAGGGTGATATCCAAAATTGCAACAATTATAGGGGTATCAAATTATTTAGTCACTCTATGAAGATTTGGGAGAGAGTGGTGGAGGCCAGGGTGAGGAGGTACGTGTCTATTTCCGAGAATCAGTTTGGATTCATGTCGGGGCGTTCGACTACAGAAGCGATTTATCTAATAAGGAGATTAGTGGAGCAGTACAGGAAAACGAAGAATGATTTGCATATGGTATTTATTGACCTTGAGAAGGCATATGATAAAGTTCTGAGGGAGGTCCTGTGGAGGTGTTTGGAGGTTAGCAGCATTCCGACAGCGTACATTAGGGTGATTAAGGATATGTATGATGATGCTAAGACTCGGTTGAGGACTGTGGGTGGTGACTCGGACCGTTTCCCTATGGTGATGGGGCTGCACGAGGGATCGACTCTTAGCCCATTTTTGTTTACCTTGGCAATGGATGTACTGTCGCGTCACATCCAAGGGGAGGTGCCTTGGTGCATGCTATTTTCCAATGATATAGTGTTGATTGACGAGACGCATCACGAAGTTAACGCGATGTTGGAGGTTTGGAGACAGACCTCGGAGTCTAAAAGGTTTCAAACTGAGTAGAACCAAGACAAAATACTTGGAGTGTAAATTCAGTGAGACCCATGGTGAAGACGTAGAGGTTAAGCTTGATGCTCAAGTTATCCCCAAGAGAGCGAGTTTTAAGTATCTCAGGTCTATTATCCAGGGTGACGGGAATATTGACGAAGATGTCACACATCGCATTGGAGCAGGGTGGATGAAGTGGAGGCTCGCTTCCGGTGTTCTATGTGATAGGAATGTGCCGTTAATACTTAAGGGTAAGTTTTATCGAGTGGTGGTTCGACCCGCTATGCTATATAAGGCTGAGTGTTGGACAGTCAAGAACTGCCACGTGCAGAAGATGAGAGTAGCAGAGATGAGGAATTTAGGATGGATGTGTGGGTGTACCAGGAGAGATAGGATTAAGAATGAAGTTATCTGGGATAGAGTAGGAGTAGCCTCCATGGAGGAAAAGATGCGGGAGTCGCGGCTGAGATGGTTTGGACATGTTAGGAGAAGAAGTATTGATGCCCCTGTCAGGAGGTGTGAGCGGTTGTCCATGGAGAGTTTGAGAAGGGTTCGAGGCAGGCCTAAGAAGTATTGGAAAAAGTGATTAGGCAGGACATAGTGCTGCTTCGGCTCACCGAGTACATGACACTTGATAGGAGGGTGTGGAGGTCGAGGATTAAGGTAGAAGGTTAGTAGGTATTTTATAGTGTTCACCGATAAGCTTAGTAGCATGCATTTCCCTTCATAGTCTTAGATTTTTTATTGTGGTATATGGTTTTGTTTGCCTCAGGTATTGTATTCCATGTTGCTATTATTTGATATTATTTATCCTTTATTACGGTATGTGGTTTTTTTTTCATCTTTCTTCTTCCTTGCTTCCCTCTTCTTCTTCTTGCCCTTCCTGAGCTGAGGGTCTATTGGAAACAGCCTCTCTACCTGCATTAGGTAGGGGTAAGATCTGCATACAGACTACCCTCCCCAGACCCCACATGTTGGGATCAAACTGGGCTTGTTGTTGTTGTTGTTGTCAGCATTCTCTTTTCTTGAAGTTACTTATCTTCTTCTGAATGTCTCTACTTGAGTAATAAATCTTGGCAATATTCTTCTTTCTTTAATTTTGGGAGTTAAATTTACTCTTCGGCTAAATGTCAACGGTTTGATATGTTTTTACCGGCTACCATTTAAACTGGACTAGTTGTATCTAGACCTCATACCATAAGTTTATTTGTATTCATTGGGGAATACACACCCGTCTCATCTATTTTTAACGGAGCTGGAGAACTCTGAGTGTGTGCAAGTTCAAACTTTAGTACATGAATTTTAGATTCTAAATTCTTATATATATTCGTCTATGGGATACACAAATTTAAAAATGACTATGAAATAGTAAGGAGCTATGGGTCAACTTTGCTTGCCCAGATACAACAAACCTCAATTTATGTGAATCACGTGTTGTGGCTCTTTATGCTCGTTCTGTCTGTTTGAATCTCTGTTTTTGAAGTGGTTCTTGGCCAGATCACTTAAGAATTCCCAAAGGTGCCCCTCATTGAACAATCGGGCTACTTCCTCCCTTAGTTGTCTGCAATCTTCTATTTTATGGCCATAGGTACCACGATACTTGCATATTTGGTTTGGATTTCTCTAGGTCGAATTGGTCTGCACGGGTCGAGGCCACCTAGTATCTTTGATACGCCCAATGGACGACACTATGGCGGAAGCATCTACGTTGAAGTTATACTCTGACAATCGAGGTGCTTCTTTGGATCAGGCATCCCTATCGAGACAACTCTTGCTCATGATCCCTCGGGAGCTCTGTCCCCAATTATTCCTTCTATCATTCCAAACGGGGTGGCGTACTAGGCCATTATTTCTTCGATCTCCACTGTATGGCTGATATCGATCTCTGTTCGACTGTGGTTCCGGGTCAAAGTCCTTTTTAATTAGTTCCATGGGCTTGTTAAGATAAATCGAACTGGTTGGAGCCCCCAATTGATAATCCTCGACCATGATCTTCGACTGATACCAGTTATGCACATCGGCCCAAGTGACAACTGGATACTCGATCAAATTATGTTTCAGCTATTGTGAAGCTAGGGAACTTCGAGCATTGAGACCTTGGGTAAAGGCTTGAATGGCCCAATCGTCGGTGACCGGTGGAAAATCCATTTGTTTCATTTGGAACCAAAACCCAAATTCCCTATGCATCTCGTTGTTTTTTTTTGTCTTACCTTGAAAAGGTCCGACTCTCTCGTGGCCACCTTAATAGCTCCGGCGTGTGCCTTTACAAAAGAATATGCAAGCATAGCAAACAAATCAATAGAATTAGGTGGTAAATTATGGTACCATATCATAGCTCCCTTCGAAAGAGTTTCCCCGAACTTCTTCAGCAATACGGATTTAATATCGTCATATTCCAAGTCATTTCCCTTAATGGCGCACGTGTATGAGGTGACGTGCTCGTTTGGGTCTGTTGTCCCATTGTATTTCTGGATCTAGGGCATATGGAAATTCTCGGGGATTGTCTTCGGAGCCGCACTCGGGGGAAAAGGTTTTGGGACAAATTTTATGGAATCAAGTCCTTTCAACACCGGTCTTATCGTTTTCGACCTTCTTATCGTTTTCTTCGATCTTCTTTTCCCCTGTCTCGACTCACTTCGTCAGTTCCTCGAGAATCTTTACGATAGCAGGATTGGTCTCCGGTTCTCCTCCATTCGATCTCTTTGGCACCGATTCGACTCTATGAACAACTTCTTGTAATGGCTCGAGCTCGATCCTGCTTGGTGCACGATTCTGATTTTGGAGTTGTGTTATTGCAGCTTGCTGAGTCTGAAATATTTGAAGTATCATTCGAAGGCTAATCCCACCTTCTCCACTACCCTGTGCGTTCTGATCGACTGTTCGAGCATATCTATGGACGCTATTTTCAGGATCGACGCCCAAATTCCCATTAATGGAGATATGGGAACTGACTTCGATTGGATCCACGGCCGGAGCTCCATCGTGGTTGACTTTAGGTACTCCGTTTCCCGGGGCGGCTATGATGTCATTCTCGCCATGGAAACCAAATCCATCGTCTCTGTGTGTGGGTACTGCTTGAGAGTTTGACATGTTGATCCTGGTAATTATGGTACTTGTATAGTATTTGTAAGGCGTCATTTTTTTCACTTAATGGAGTTCTGAATCTTAATCATTCGGATCTTAAACATTAAGTGTGTTTGTTTTTAATGTCTAAATCTTAATTATTTAGACTTTAATCATTAAGTGTGTTAATTTTTTTTACTTCACTCCCACTTAATGGGTCTGAATAGGTATGTATGATCAAGATCTATAACAGAGACTTAATTTCATTAAGATGCTATCACATATGCATTATTAACTGCCGTCATCGCCTACCATTATCAACTACCTCTACGCCACCACCACCACACCACCATCATCCTCAATCATAGCTGCCACCATTATCGACCAACACCATCCACCATCCCCTCCACTCCGACCACCATCATTCTTACCCACAATAAACACCCATCCACCTCAACTACCACAGCTAACCACCCCATCACCTTCAATAACTACAATCGCCACCGCCATCATTATAACCTACCACCACCCACCCATCACCTTCCTCAATCATAATTACTATCACCACCCGCCATTATCAACTATCACCACCCACCACCATCATCCTCAATCATAATCGCCACCACTACCAATCACTACTAGCTACTAGCACGAACCATCACCATCAATCAAAACTACCATCAACCACCGCCTGTAGTCGGCATTCACCCATTAGCCATCTCCACCAACAACTATCATATTTTAAAAAATTATATATTTTATTGATAAAAAATTAGATTTGTTAGTATTTTCTTTGATTTTTCATGTTTATTAATTTTCAAATAAAGATAAATTTTATACATTCAGATGTTAAAAATCAAACGACCTTAATTATTTAGTATTCAGATCTTAATACACATCTTAATATATTCAGATTCAGATATATTAATTATAATACACATCATATTCAGACGTGTAATCAGATTCAGACGTCTTATTGTTAAAAAAACAAATGAGGCCTAAGATGGGCTTGGTGGGTCGCATGTAAAACCCAAGAAAACCGTAAGAGAAACTAACATTTTAAATTGGCGAAATGGCTTCCTGGCCACTTAAACTTGTAGGCTTTCGAAAGCCATTACACGAACCATCTTTGAGTTTTACTCATATTATTCAGCAGACCATCATCTCCTGCTACCCAATTACTATCTTTGAGTTTTTACCTAAAGCGCTCTAATCAATTCTAACTCGTGTCCTATGCGTGCACTACCCGTCCATTACCTATGGTTATGGAGGCATTGGGACCCTTATTTAGGATGGTTCTAGACTCGACCTAGTTTGCTCAAAATTGTAAAATGCTAGGTAACATACAAAATAATTAGGACTTTCAAATAAGACAAATATGGGCTCAAATTAGCCTCCACATATAAACAGCAAATGCATGCAAACTGATTAGCAGGTTTTATTAATTGTAGCGTCCTATAGGCAGGATATCTATGTGATGTTGAACAAACAGGCACTTGTATATAGAATCAGTTTCTTAATGCGGGTATTAGGAACTACATATATATTTTCCTACTGATTTTAGCATAGCGTAGTATATAGGCGTTTTATACAATAGCAAGTCACAAGAATATGTCCAGAATTGTTTGTTTAATCCTATAGGCATGATTTCTACAAATGAACTGATTTTAACCCTATAGGCATGATTCCTACAAGTGAACTGATTTTAACCCTATACATGATTTTTTATAATCTGAACAGTGTACAAACAGGAAATTATACACATGGAACCAGAAACTTATTAAGCCAAGTATTGATCCTATGGGCACGGTAGCTAACATATAATTGCTAGAAAAATTAATACACCTAAGAGCATGATTTCTAACATATCACATCATTAATCCTATAAGCAGGATTTCTAGCATATAAACACAATATAGAACCTATAGGAAAAATTTCTAACATAATATGGAACTTATAGGAAAAATCAACAGTACAGTAGAGAACCTATAGGCAGGATTTCTACCCATCTTTGCGAATGAAAATAAGGCCCCCTTCCCAATTTTACTAAATACCCTAGAATTGTTATTACAACAATTATTACATACCCAAGTTAATGAATGAATTACAAAAGATAAGTAAAACTATAAAGAGCCTACATAAGGCCTAAATACACCTGGACACCCCAAGACTTCAACCCATAACAGCTCCAATTCTCTAGTGTGTTAGAGTTCCCAAGGGCTTCAAGAACCTAGGGAAGTGCTCACACTAGAGAAGATGATCAGAAACAGTTCAAGGGAGATTAGAAACCAAACTCTAATGTGTCAGAGTTCACTAGGGCCTCACATGGACCCTGAGCAGTGCTCACGCTAGGGAGGTCAGGGACATAACCTAAAGGACCTAAGAATGGGGATTCAGGATAGCATAGGCAACACATAAAGGAGTAGGCAATTGCTGAGGGACAAAATTTGAAAAGACATACTTGATTTTGGGAAGAAAATATAGCAGGTTCAGAACACAGAGTAGTTGATTAAAAGACAACATGACTTAAATATATAGGCAGACTATACTGAAAGAGTAAGGAAAACAAGTTGGCAAAATTTACCCAGTTCTTCATGCACAAATGCATAATACTTGACAAGTTAAAGCCTGAAAGGTCTAATTAGGCTAAGTGTATATGCTAGTATTAAGGACAAGCAATTTTTACTCACATCAGAAAACAAACAACATTTAGACATGGTAGGAAAGCATAAACTTGATAATTATCCTAAAGTCAAATAATCATATGGAATCAAATGAATTAAAGACATGCTAAAAGGCAGGTTATCAGGGCACATGAGTGACAGAAAAAGGGCTTGGCACTAATCGAACACATCAAGACAAACTTTCTAAAGATTCAGAACAGGTGAACTAGTTGTTACATAAGAGATTACTAAAAATTTCAAGGAAAGTGCAGAACTAACAAAGATGCATACACGAAGCAATTTAGAAGGTATTAAGCTAAGCACTTAAGAGGATTCATATTATTCAAAAAAAGCATGAACAATCTCGGAATTAACAGCATTAACTAGAGAACTAAAGAGACTCAAACTAGCTTGAAACTGACAGAATCATGCTCAAAAAATAACGTAAGCACCCTGGATCAGAGGCACAAGTCATTGATGCATAAGAATAAAATGGCAAATGTGCAGTAACTCACCAGCCAGGCGAGTAAAGCAAGAATAACACCACAATAGTCGAGAACCCAAAATTTTTAGCCTTGGCTTCCAGCCGGCCAAGAACCAGAGATAGAACGAGATAGCAAAGAAAACACAGAGCCAATTTTTATGTTTTTAGTGAGATTATAGTGATTCTAGGTCTGTCTTAAAGGGGAAAGGGGAGGTGGTTTATATAGTGACAGAGATCGAGCAGATAAGTAAAGAAAAGTGTGAATCAAACACAAATAAGGCAAGATCAATCATTCAGAGTCAAATAAAATCGAATTTAGGGGGAAAACCCTAATTTTAGGAAAACAAATTACTGACAGAATATTGATAGTAGCCTATATTATGCAATAACGACGCTATTTATACTCTAAATTAACCATGCTTTATTGATGTTTTAAATGCTAAAAGATAACAAAATGCTCTAATTGAGATTTGTATGCTTTGCAGGATCCACTCCGAGCTAGGAGGAAGATAAATAGCATTTTGGAGTTGATTATGTACATACAAGGCTAATCAAGGATAGCCCAGATGAAAAAGAGCAAGAAAAGGCAAATAAAACGGTGAAATCCAGTTCCGCGAACGCGGACCTGGGCGCGCTGAAACGCGGAAAAAAACAGAGAGGTTTTGAATGACCGTGGTCGAGTCCGGGGTTGAGACCGCGACCACGGTCGGGAGTTTAGCAGCACGAACATCAGGGGCTAAAGTGAAAATTCCCGGGCAATTAACCTAACCTTATAAAAACCCAAAACTCGCCCAAAAATCATTTGGTGGGATAATTCCGAGTTGCATAAATTGATAGCTAGAGTAGTTCGAAAGAATGCTTCTAGTAAATTATCGTAATTGATCTAGAGATAATTACGGTAGCCCATAACTCATAATCCTCATAGAGTATTACGGCGGGATTATAGCTAAAGAGTTAAGAATTAATCCGGCAATTGGGGAAATCAATACCATAGATCTTTCTACCCTTGAATTCATCTTTATTCTTTATTATTGTTAGTTTATTATCATTTTACTTTAGCTAAATAAATTCCACTATTTATTGATAAAAAATCTTGCATCCAGAAATTGTCTGAGCTTGTTCCTAGCATTAATAAGAGTTGTAGTAAATAGGTTAGTTCCCTATGGATTTGACTCCAGACTTAACCGGATTATATTTGCAGCGACCGCTTTATCCTTTTTATAAGGCATAGTTGGGCGTGACCAAATTTTGGCGCTATTGCCGGGGAACTACGGTGTTATTTATTACAACTTAGAATAATTTCTAGGATTTTCAGTTTAGACCAATTTTCTACGGTGTTATAAACTTTTCCATTGAAATTCTCACGTTTGAACTCTCCAGTGACTTAGGTGTATGACTAGAAGCTTTTTGCGGACAGGTGAACTTTTCGAAGGACTCTCAGACCCCGAGAAAACATTCAGGGCATTAAACCTTGCCAATAAGAAGAACAAACAGTCACAACAAAAACACCCACTCGAAATTAAAATGGACAACGTGGATGACGTCGACGCAAACAATCGAAACAACCGGGCTGATCCGAATAATGGAGTGGTGGCACCTCTTGTGCCAGAAGCTGCTCTCTATGATTGGGCGCAGCCAACTGCTGACAACCTAGCCACCGCCATTTTTGTGCCTCAGATAAAAGCGGAGACATTCCAGATCACCAACAATATGTTGCATCTGCTGCAGAATAAGGGAATGTTCTCCAGGTCACACATTGAAGACCCACAACAACACTTGAAAAAACTCTTGTCAATTTGTGTTACCCAAAGGCAGCCGAATGTGACCCCGGAAGCCATCAAGTTGCTACAGTTTCCGTTCTTAGTGACTGGAGAGGCTCAGACTTGGCTGAATTCACTCCCAATAAATTCCATTTCCACTTGGGATGAATTAGTCAAGAAGTTCTTAAACAAGTTCTATCCTCCCAACACGACTGCAAGGCAGATTGATGAGATATTGTAGTACAAGCACACACCTACTAAACCCTTGTAGGAAACATGGGAAAGGTTCAAAAGGATGCTAGTGAAGTGTCCACGCCATGGCATTCCAGACCAGATGCTTGGCCAGAGATTCTACATGGGTTTGGCAGACAATTTGAAAGCTAATGGGTTTGGCAGATAAAAATCTTACATCCGTAAATTTTCTGAGCTTGTTAATAGTATGATTAAAAGTTGTAGCGAATAGGTAGTTCCCTGTGGATTTGACTCCGGACTTAAACCGGATTATATTTGCAGCGACCGCTTGGTCCTTTTTATAAGACATAGTTGGGCGTGATCAAATTTTGGTGCCGCTGTCGGGGATCTAACGGTGTTATTCATTACAACTTAGAAGAATTTGTAGGAATTTTAGTTCAGACCAATTTCTACAGTGTTATAAACTTTTCCATTGAAATTGCCACGTTTGAACTCTGATGTGACTCAGGTGTATGCCTAGAAGTTCTTCATGGATTGGTGAAATTTTTGAAGGACTCTCAGACCCAGAGAAAACATTCAGGGCATTAAACTATGCCAACAAGAAGAACAAACAATCACAATAGAATCATCCACTCAAAACGAAAATGGAAAACGTGGATGACGTCAACGCAAACAATCGGGCACCTCTTGTGCCAAACGACGGAGCGATGGCACCTCTTGTGCCAGAAGCTTCTCTTTATGATGGGCACAACCAACAGCTGACAACCTGGCCACCGCCATTGCTGTGCCCCAGATATAAGTGGAGACATTCCAGATCACCAAGAACATGCTGCTTCTGCTGCAAAATAAAGGACTGTTCTCCGGGTCACATATTGAAGATCCTCAACATACACTTTAAAAAATTTCCTGTCAATTTGTATGACCCAAAGGCAGCCAAATGTGACCCTAGAAGCCATCAAGAAGCTATTGTTCCTGTTCTCTGTGACTGGAGAAGCGCAGATTTGGCTGAATTCGCTCCCAATAAATTCCATTGCCACTTGGGAGGAATTAGTCAAGCAGTTTCTAAACAAATTTTATCCTTCCAACAAGACTGCAAGGCTTGATGAGATATTGCAGTACAAGCAGAAACCCACTGAAACCTTGCAGCAAACATGGGAAAGATTCAAAGAGATGCTAGTGAAGTGTCCACACCACAGCATTCCAGACCAAATGCTTGGCCAGAGATTCTACATGGGGTTGGCAGAAAATTTGAAAGCTAATGTAGACACTTCAGCTGGGGGTGCATTTCTGAGCAAGTCATTCACAGAATGCAAGATTCTTCTCGATAAGATGGCTCAGAATTCAGGCTGGATGACGAGAGGTACGACCCTGACACCAATAGTGCATTCTGTTCCTCTTGACCGAAACAAGTCACATGTAGAGAACATAGCCACGCTCATCACTCGGGTGAGTATACTGACAAAGAAGATTGACGAGATGGTTACAAAGAAAGTGAATATTGTTGATACAACAAATGGAGGATTGTGTACCCCTTGCATTAATCAGTCTTATGTGTGTTCATGGAGTGGAGAGAGTGACAACCAAGGATTCAGAGAGGATATGAACTATGTCAATAATTTTAGGGGTCAAAGGCAAGGAGGACAATAATGGGGGCCAGCACCTAACCAGCAGTACAGACCCAACATGCCACAACTTGGAGGTATACCGCCACAACCCATAAGGCCAAGTGGTGCCATATCAAAGGCAACAGGGCTATCAACAGAAGCACCAGCAACAGTTGGCATATCAGCCACCTCATCAGCAACAAGACAACAACATGTTAGAAATCAGGGCATGTTGCAGCAACTCATTGGAACAAATGGTAAGATGTATGAAAATTTGGCAGCACATGACTCACCAATTAAAGGCATTGAAACTCAACTGGGACAGATGTCCATGGCTTTAAACAACCACCCCAAGGAACATTGCCGGCAGACACAAATATTAACCCAAAGGAAAAAAATCAAATCAGCTAATGGCAGTAAGTCTCCAGAATGGAAGAGATTTAGACAGAGAACAAGAATTTTCTCAATCCAAAAGAGAGACTAGGCCAGCCACTCCAGTTCCATTAGAGGTAGATGAATCAGCAGAACTCACTAAAGTGGTAGTTGAACAGGCACATGTTGACAAGGGTAAGGCAAAAGAGGGTGAACAAGTCTCAGAACATGTGGTACCTCTTGTTCCACATACTTCCAACAAAGAATAGCCAGCAAACAGCGAAAATTCATGGAGATACAGGATATTCATGAAAGATGATCAATACAGGAAATTCATAGAGATGCTTCGCCATATTCAATTGAATATTTCCCTGATGGATGCTTTGAGGGAGATGCCAGGATATGCAAAGATGATGAAGGACCTGATGTTGCAAAAATTTGACCTCCAGGACCTGTCCACTGTAACTCTGACACAGACCTGCAGCGCGGTAGTGACAAGACCTATGGCCCAAAAGATGTCTGATCCAGGTAGCTTCGCTATTCTGCGTACTATTGGGAGCTATGCTTTTGCAAAAGAAATGTGTGACTTGAGAGCCAGCATAAACCTGATGCCCTTGGCAATGTATACAAAACTGGGCATTGGCAGAGCTAGGTCGACCTCGATGCTGCTGCAACTGGCTGATCGCACGGTTAAAAGACCGACAGGAATTCTTGATGATGTGATGGTGCAAGTGGGGAAATTTGTATTCTCTTCAGACTTTGTTATTCTGGACTGCCAGGTAGATGAGGAGATACCCATCATTATGGGAAGTCCATTCTTAGTCACTGGGAGAGCATTGATTGATTGTGAGACTGGAGAGCTAAAAATGAGGTTGAACAATAAAGAAGTAATATTCAACATTCAACAATCCATGAGGAGACCCAGTGAATATGCAAACTGCTCACGAGTGGAAGTTGTGGATGTGATACTGCAAGAAGAGGATGAGACCCTTAATGTCAAATAACCATTGGGATCCTGCTTGACAAATTTAGAAGATTTGGACGGTGAAGGGTTGGCGGAATGGGTCATGGCCCTCGAGGGTCAATGATTCTGGAAAAGAGAACCTCAGTTCGAGCCCCTTTGTTTAGAAGAGAGAGCGACAACCACCTGCTCAAAACAACAATAGAGAAACCACCACATCTGGACTTGAAATCGCTTCCAGCCCACCTCAGGTATGCTTTCTTGGGTCCCAATTCTACTTTTCCTGTTATTATATCATTTGGTTTGCTAGCTTTGTAGGTAGAATAATTATTGCAGATGTTGCAAGAATGCAAGACTGCCATTGGTTGGACCATGGAAGACATAAAGGGTATCAGCCCCGCCTTCTGCATGCACAAGATTCTTCTGGAATAAGGGCACAGATTTTCCAAGAAACATCAACGAAGGTGAACCCAAATATGAAGGAAGTAGTAAAGAAGGAAATGATCAAGTAGCTGGATGCGGGCATCATTTTCCCCATCTCTGACAGCAATTGGGTCAGTCCTTCAAGTGTGTGCCGAAAAGGGTGGAATGACAGTCGTACAGAATGAAAAGAACGAACTGATCTCAACTCGTACAGTCACAGGGTGGAGTATTTGCATGGACTATCGGAAACTAAGCGCAGCCACCCGAAAGGACCATTTCCCCTTTCCCTTCATTGACCAGATGTTGGACAGGTTAGCTGGGCGATCCCATTTCTGTTTCTTGGATGGATAATCAAGGTATAATCAGATCTCAATAGCCCCGGAAGATAGAGAAAAAACTTCCTTCACTTGTCCGTATGGCATCTTTTCCTTTCGGAGAATGCCCTTTGGACTTTGTAATGCACCGGCCACATTCCAACGGTGTATGTTAGCCATTTTCATTGATATGGTCAAGGAAATTATGGAAGGGCTTATGGATGATTTCTCCGTGGTAGGGGATTCATTCGAAGATTGTCTTCACAACCTAAAAAGAGTGCTCAAAAGATGCGTGGAGACAAATCTGGTGCTGAATTGGGAGAAGTGTCATTTTATGGTACAATAAGGAATAGTGTTGGGACATAGAGTGTCCAAAAAGGGAATTGAAGGAGACCATGCCAAAGTGGATGTGATTGAGAAGCTTCTAGCACCCACTTTGGTAAAGGCAGTGAGAAGTTTCCTTGAGCACGCCGGATTCTATAGGCGGTTCATTAAGGATTTTTCTAAGATTGCTAACCCCTTATGTAAGCTTCTTGAAAAAGACCAGCCCTTTGTGTTTTATGATGATTGCAGGTTAGCATTTGAGGATCTGAAGAAGAGATTGGTGACTGCACCCATCATTGTTGCACCCAGCTGGGAATGACCATTCAAGCTCATGTGCGACGCCAGTGATTATGTTATAGGATCAGTTTTGGGGCAGCGCAAGGATAAGATGATGCACCCGATTTACTATGCAAGCAGGACGCTTAGTGGTGCACAACTGAACTACACTATCACGCAAAAGGAAATTCTCGTTGTAGTGTTTGCCTTTGACAAATTCAGGTCATACTTAATTGGCTCAAAAGTTATTGTTTATACTGACCATGCAGCAGTTAGGTACTTGAGAGCAAAGAAGGAGTCAAAGCCACGCTTGATTCGGTGGGTTCTGTTGCTACAAGAATTCGACCTGTAAATTCGTGACAAAAAGAGGACGGACAACCAAGTGTCAGACCACCTCTCGAGGTTGGAAAGGGCAGAAAAGAGAACGGAGGTTGAAGATATCATTGTGACATTTCCGGATGAGCAATTACTTGCTGTGACAATGGAGGAGGCACCATGGTATGCTAATATTGTTAATTACTTATCATGTGGTATTGTACCTTATGATCTCTCCTCAATTCTAAAGAAAAAGTTCTTTCGTGATTGTTGTGATTATTATTGGGATGAACCTCTACTATTTAAGATATGAGTTGATAACATGATCTGGAGGTGTATCCCCGAGCAAGATCAACCTTCGGTATTGCAGGATTTCCATGCTTCACCATATGGTGGACACTTTGGAGGAATCCAGACACCAACAGAGGTGTTGGAATCAGGATTGTATTGGCCTACCCTATTCAAGGATGCCCATGCTTGGGTCAAAAGCTGTGATGAATGCCAAAGGACAGGAAACATATCCCGCCGTCATGAGATGGCAATGACCACAATTCAAGAGGTTGAGGTATTTGACACGTGGGGGATTGACTTCATGGGGCCATTCGTCACCTCATACGATAACAAATATATATTTATTTCAGTTGACTATGTGTCCAAGCGGGTCGAAGCGGTGGCTCTCCTAACCAATGATGCAAAAGAGGTGACAAGTTTCCTAAAGAAAAACATTTTCACACGTTTTGGCACCCCAAGAGCCATAACCAGTGATGGTGGCTCCCATTTTTGCAATAGAGTGTTCGCACTCTTATTGGAGAAGTATGGACTTCACCACAAGGTAGCCTTACCGTACCACCCACAAAAAAGAGGGCAAGTTGAAGTGTCCAATAGGGATATTAAAAGTGTCCTTACAAAAACAGTGAATGCAACAAGGACTGATTGGGAGAAGAAGCTGGATGATGCAATGTGGGCATATCGCACAGCCTTCAAACTCCAATTGGCATGTCGCCATACAAGTTGGTATTTGGAAAGGCATGCCACCTTCCGGTAGAGATCGAACATAAAGCACTGTGGGCATTGCGGCAGCTGAATTTAGATATGGAGACAACGAGCACCAACAGAGTCACTGGATTGCATGAGCTTGAGGAATTCAGGTTCCAGGCATTCGAGAGTGCTAGA